>APFE030567973.1:2539-13232 GCA_000404065.3 Pinus taeda
GTCCAACAGACATGACCACCTCTTGTATTTCCTGCATGCATGCCTCCCCAAATCCGCAGATTTATGCGCTCAACGACAAATCCCATGGTTTAAAGACGCCGGAACACGTCTCTAGCCAAAAATTTGTTTTGGTACGAAATGGAGATCCCACCGGCCCTGGAAAGTGCTCTGATACCACTTGTTATGCTCTTAACTTGCAAATGATACCCAAATACAGAATATGTGAAGAAAAGATACCAAGAACACAGAATATGCGAAGAAAAGATACCCAGAACACAGAATAGCAATGATTTTATTATTCAGAGAGTAATTTTCACTTGCCTCTTCGAGGGGGCAACCTCCTATAGAGCAGAGCTCGATTACAAAATAAGACACGATGCTCCTCGCAGGGAGTCTCTATCCTTTATATATGACTCATACATGCAATACCACGGGCCAATACCGTGGTATTATTAATACCATCTATCTAATACTACGGCCCATTTGCAACTAACTGTGGTTCCATTACTAATTGCGGATTAACCACTTACAATTATTAATATGGGCTTTATTGACTCTTGAGTATGACGTGGTCCCATTACATAAATAAGGGGGTTAGGGTGAGACCCTAACATACCCCAACAGAGTCATTCAGGGACACAAGAATTGCTCTGCTAGCAGTGAGCCTAGTCATTACTCTGATGGAGGTACTTGCGTCACCTCTCTGCACAGGAATCCTTTCTCTTCTTTCACCTTATTTATTTTTCATTTTTTATTTTTTTCATTTTTGAAAGAATTATGCATAGGCACTTATTTATTTTAAAGGCGAAAGAGGGATCTCGACTTATTCATAGTAGAAGAGGTTTTCCCTTCAGATAAGTATGTTATATATACCTCTAACATACTTATTAAGGTTTTCCCCCTCACCTTACAGGCTTACTCTACTTGACTAAACTGACAAGGGTTAACCCAAAAGAACCGATTAGAGTAGGCAGTACTAGTTAAAAGTGCAAGCATTGTGTTTTCACCAAGACTCACTCTAAATATAACATATTTTCCATCAGGGTATCATCGACTAAACACAACAAGCTCTTCATAAAGAGAGAGGACAACACATAACCAAGTGTTGATAGTTGTACAAGTTTTCTTGTACTTTACCTTGCTTATCTTGAGAGTCACACACAGTTTCATGTGAAAATAAACCTGTGGGTGCAAAACAAGCAAACAAACAAGTAAGCAAAGGACAAAAGTAAAGGAAAGAAAAGAAAACAAACAAGAAACACAAACAAAATACACAAAGCAAGCATGAAAACAAAGAAAAAAAAGAAATGAAACACTAATCCTACTCCTAAACTAAACATTGCATGGGCCTCTTCACATAGAGTGATATTTCCAATGCAACCATCAGCACATTGGTTCACCCATGTTTGTGAAGGCATGGTTTACGAGAAAGGTAAATGTGTAAACCAGTAAACAATAGAAATATAACTATGAAGATCAAGATGCTCCGAGTTTAAAAATATCCATATAAAAGAAAAGAATAAAAGCACAAGATAAGAATTATGCGAACGTATCATGGTTATGCATCACACTATGTGCAGATGACAAACATGCACACTCTTTTGACCGTGACAAATGAGAAAACATAAGAAAGAAAGGCAACTTACATTTAGCAATAGCTTGTTGTGTATGATTCCTCCAATGCATGATTGATGGGATCATGTGATTTAGGTGGAGGATGTGAATTATGTGAACTAGATTGATATTCAATGTAAACAAGAGAGTGGTGAGGAGCCTTGGATGTTTGATTAGATTGCTGATCTGAAGTGGAATTGACCTAAGATGGCAAGGGCCTGACATAACCATCAGCTCAGGCTGAAGTGCCTCGACAGCTTGAGGGTTTTGATTTCATCAGCAAGTAGATAATCAAAGATGGGTCGTTTAGAAACATAAACAACAAATGAATCAACATCGTGATCAAATGAAGCTGAAGAGAGATCACGAAAACTGTGATCAGAAAATTCGAAAAATTCATCGACATCCTCATGATTGATGAATCATACAAAGGGGTTGATGAGAAGCAAGAATGTTCACCCTCTACATTTTCAAAAAAGACAGATGAAATATTGAGTGGATTTGCAAATACAAGTGTCGACTCCACTATGCAATGACAAATGAACATCCAATGTTGTGTGTGAATGATGGGAAATAGATGCATCCAAGAATGAAGTCTCACACAGAAAAATAATAATGAAATAATCACCAAAGATGTTAGTGAAAAGTGGATGAGCTATGGATAGAAGGAGGTCATCCTTCACTATGGGTTCATATTCAGATTCCCACACATACTCATCATAAATGGCAGCGCAGGTTGGTTGCTCAATACCAACATTGTCGACAACTTGATCCTCGTCAACAACAAATGTGGAGTCTGAAACAAGAGAACACAACACAGTACAATCCAAACGATCAATAGAGCATGGGGATGCAGGTAATTTCTTTACGGGGTCTGGGGTAATGCCCCGAGAATTTTTTTTTTGGACCCTATATTAGGTTGGGCAGACCTACCTATGGTTTTCATTCCATGGTTTTGCACGCGATGGTTTTTGGTCCATGGTATTGAATGCTTCGGCATGTATAAATATGTGTTATAACATTGAAAGGAATATAATGAAAAAAATCAAGATGGTAGTCCTGGTTTTGGGATCCAGAGGAAAATATTTGTGTATATGTTTTTATGTGTTATGCTCTCGCATTGTTTATTTTCTATGTTTTAGAATTCGTATGCAGGTAATTTCTATACGGGGTTCAAACCTACACCTTCACCTTCATATGTGTATTGTGACAAGTCATCCCATAACTCCTTCGAGATTTCAAACACATTTCCATAAGACATACATCTCAGAGGGTGAACTATAACATAAGTCATGATAGATGTGTAGGGATTCAAAATAGATTTTTATGACTTACCTTATCATTTAGCCCTCCTTCTAGTGCCAGAAACATGTCAAGGGATCTCCCCAGTAAGAAGTCTGAACTAGAACTCATACTGTTTGGAGTAGGATTCCTAGCAGTGGGTAGTAAATTTATGCCTTGACTGCCATAGTCCATATAGGTAAGCAACAAATCCTTGTCAGTAGCAAGTGTGTGACCTTGCAACGAGTCAGGAGAGATGCATGGGGAGGTTCTAACACAAAGAGGGGAAAAATAAGTGTATCCCTTAGAAGCCTGTAATAGTACGTAGCCTGAAAGGAACACACAAGATGAATGACATCACAAACTGGAAAGCAGAATAGTCAACAATCCAAAGTGTTGAGTTAAACCAACAACACGCCTCAATAAGATTAATACAATGACATATGAATTAGTCCATATATAAATGCGTAAGTTAAAAATAAATACATTTCTACAATAACCAGAATAGTCAAACTACAATAACAACATATGCATGAAAAATGTTGGCTTTTTTATATTACATAAAGTGAAAGTTCCATCAATACATACAACCATGATAGCCACTAGCCCCAATAGTGGAATGTTATAGTCAAAATCGCCTGCTCCTCCAAAGAGACATACTCGTTCTGCGTTGTGGAGAAGCCAAGGCTCGTCAATATACTCTCCAAGCTCTCTGTAAGTGAAGCCTAGAAACATCATGGCACCCAAAAACCATGTTCTATGAGTTATGAGGTTCTATTTATAACAAAGGGTGGGGTGACCCTTGACATTCCCCTTTGTGACTCTTGGACTACCCTCATGGCTATTCAACTTCATTACATAGCTCTTTACATTAAATGTGATTGTTTGCATTCCATTAATGACACTTGGAATTTCAATTTACATCATGTTTACAATACTAATACATTTTCCACATATACCCATGTGGGACAAAAATTGCTTGAGTCAGTAAGATAGGACAACACTCAGACTTGGATGGTTTGTGGAAAGACCATCTCATCAACCTGCTTTATGTGATCCTCGGTGATGAATTGATGCCATGATTTGTAGTTCGCAATGGTGTCCGTGTACTCTTTCATGTTTTTTTTTCTGGAAACGAACTCTTGCCTCCATTTCTTCCAGGTATAATGATTTGGAACCTTTGTTGAATGCATCCCATAACATGCGTAGCTTAGTCCTGAGAAAGGAAAGATCAATGACGTACATTTGCATGTTATCTACACTAACATGCAAATCTGTGCTGGTGGCCATGAGCATAAACTGATCAAAGTATGTGTCAAGCTCTAGTCTGACTTGGTTCTTCTCCTTGGCCTCAATGAGCATACCAATCGATGGGGTTCCATACTTCATCACCATGACATCCAAACTCTTGAAAAACCATGCGTACGAAGCCTCGACACTAGTGATGAGCGACGAGAGTTCCTCATAGTTCCGGATCAAACACCTGATGCATGTTTTGTCCAAACCTACCCGTGGCTTCATCATCTTGTGCAAGAGAAGCGAGGCTCCCTTGTACCTCATTTTCAATTTTTGTACATGATCAACTGTGACATGTATATCTTTGAGTGTTCATGCTATCTTGATGCAACGTTGTTGATGACCATGTAGATTGACAATTTCCTTGTGCACCGTGACGAACCTGTCATACAGTCTCCGCATGACTATCTCAAGAGTCGATACTTCATCAAGTATTGCTCTCTTCATCTCTACTTTGGAGGATCTTGTTGATTGTTCCTCTCTCTCCCTGGCTTCTTGTCACTCCTTAGCCATGCAACCATTTTCTTCTATCAAGAACTTCACACTTGCACTCGTGGCTTTGACATAAGCCTTTGTAGCATGGGCCAAGCAAGTTGGATGTCTTCATACGTCTGACACAATCACCCATTCTTCAAAGTGCGCAGGTGATGCATGCTCATCTGGGGTGTGCGCTCTACGTACATGTACAACTCTATGTTGTGACTCATCAAAGGCTATGTTGTACACATCTGTTTCTGGATTATTCTCAAGGAGAATGGTATCCCCTTTTCCATTCGGGACTTGCTCTGCTGCTGGAGATGGTGAAGCCTGTAGGGTGACCATGGTTGCTTTTGGCATGAGGTTGGTGTCCTGATCCTGTTCTAGTTGTTCCAACTATTCCATCTCCATGTCCTTCTGTTCTACTATTAGTTCATCCTCCAGAGCAAGTTCTTGTTCCTGTGACTGCTCATCCCATTCCTCATCTGCTACTGGTTCAAAGTATTCAACCTGTATCGGCGTGGTTTTCCTTGCCTATGCGACTTGCACTTCCTCGTGTTCATGTTCATGTTGCACTTCATTATCTCTTATGTGCAAATTTTGTTCTTCTTTGAGCTTTTGTTGTACTTCCTGCAACTTCCTCTCTACTTCTTCTAGTTTGTGCTTCTCCCTCTTTCTTCGCTCTATTCTCCTATCATGTTGTCACCTCTTTGGATCTATCTCCAAAGCTACTCTTTCCATAATTGGGTCTTCCTTAAACTTGTATCTTTTCTTTGTCTCTCTGTTTTCAGTAATATTCCTCTTGCCTTTGTCTTGCACATGTTTGTTGCTTGTTGTTGCTATTGTTGTTGCTCCGTGTGGTGCTATTTCCTTGAGGGCTGCTAGCCACTCTATTGCCATGTTGATCAGTTCATTGAGCCTCGAGGAGTTATAACAATATATCCATGGGTCTTCCTCTAGCTAATGACACGCCTCGTGGATCCAAGAATAGTACACTCTCACATAGTGGTCCATGCATAAGCCATGTGGATCATACGGATCGAAACTCTTGGTATCAAACTTAAACTTCTTGAAGTCCTCGACCTCAACATTCACTTCTTTCAAACTATAGATCACATACACCCCAATTCGCAAAGGAAGAATAGGCCATGGTGTCTTCTTCTTCCTATGGAATCTAATTGATAACCCTATCAAGATGTGGTATGAAACCTCCTGCATGACTAACTTGTCCGTGGCAAACTTAGGAAACACATGCAGAGCCTTCTCTTCACTGTACATCCTGATGAAGTTGCCATTGAGTGAGGCGTACTAACATGCAATGTTTAGCAACGCCTTCATTGCTTCCTAGGACATGTAAGGCAGATCTTGTTCAAAGATGATCATGTATAGAGGGGTGATGAAATGGTCAGGTAGTCTAGCCATGACTCCTCAGTAGATGCAGTCTGAGAGAAATTCGAAATATACGTTCACAACATTCTCTGAAGGTATCCATGCCAAACCCATGCCAAGACATTTTTGACATGCACAGATTGCATCGATTAGTTAGACAGAAATGAAGAATCTTGCTTATTGATCCTTGGGTGGATTTTGGGTGTTGGATACATGCACTTTCAGCTGGAGATCCAACATGTTGGATGAGTTGAAAAGTTTTCCTTGACTTTCGAGCTGATCCGACATAGAAACCTAACTCTGCGAGATGGTCTTCGTACTTCCTTGGACATACAAGTGGCATGCGAATATGACCAAGAATTGGTATGCTTTCTTGAGTATCTTCATATTGTATATCTGGTTGGGTGTTGTCTTGAACTTTGATGGCTCCCTTACCCAACACTTTAAGATGTCTCTTGTGTTCAAGGTGATATTGGGAGTGTAGAATAATGCATCAATCCTATTCACTGTTATCGAAAATGGTACATTTGCTGATAATATTTCGCCCTAAAGGTAGAAAGCTCTACTCCACTCACACTGCTCATAATCGTCATCTCAGGATCAGTGTGTGAGTCAATCTAGTGGATCATATCTACACATGGGAATATGGGATACCTGCATGCAACCTTCTATAATCCTCACTTATGAATGTTTACATAGACTTGTCGGTCCTCCAGATTCTCCTCAAAGCTACCTGCGAAAATAGTGTTAATGTCTTGCCATGTGATCTTGATGTCTTTTTCAATGAACAAGTGTGTGCTTCTGTACACAAGCAAGATCATAGACCCCTGATCAACCACATCACCAACACTTCTTTCAATTGTGTCATTTGATCCAGCTCTCTTGGAGGCCATGATACTTGTACTATTGAGACGTTATTCAAAAACTTGTGGTACCTAAAGATAAAGAGGACACTCACAAGAAGACAATGTTAGTTAAAAGCATAAAGCAACTCAAGAATCAATTGAGAAACAAACTGGTGACTGCTGACCAAAATTACAGCATTGACTCTGGGATGCTAGGAGACTATCAGCTGGAACTGCACATTGCGTAGTCTCAGCTTCCATTGATGCTCACTACTGATTGGAACTACGCAATGTGTAGTATAGTGACGCTGACTGTTGAGTGAAGCTACACAATGAGTAGATCTGTCGGGCTAGGTTGCTAGTTGGAACCATGCATTGGGCAGGATTGAGCACTACCTCCCAAGATTACACAAAACACATATGGGAGCCAATGTGGGAAGATTTTACGCAATTCATGGAGGCAGGGTAGAGCCTTGACTATTAGGAATTCGTAGAGCATCCTGGGAGAAATAAAATCTGGGCCAAGATAGCCCAGATCTTCCCATTGGAAACTTGAAAATGTGAAGGACTGAATGTGAGTGCAAAGCTGGTGTAGATCTGAGTGAATAGACATGCATGCAATTCAAGCAAGTGCAGAAATTATTCAAATGGCAAAACTATCGAGGTCATGAAGAGAGTCGCCGCAAAGGTGACTGTAATTGCAGAAATAATGTTATGCATGAGACACTATGGAAAGGCAATGCAAATCTCGAAACAAAATTTCTACAAGCTAAAAATCATTGAAGCACCAACAATAGTTCAATAGAACAAGGGAAACAACATTCATACAAGCCGGAAAACAAAAGCAACAGAAAAAGTGATAAAAGACATGAAAATAAAAACTTACCCGAAAAAGTTGTGTTAAATGTGCCAAAGGTTCCTAGATGCCTCAGGAATGCCAAAGCTCCAAGATCGAATGTGAAGAATGAGCTCTGAGGTGTCGTTTAAATAAATTTGGTGAAATTAGGGTTTTTGATGTGCGTGCCACAAATCTAGGAAAAAGAGACACTTGGCGGGGAGTTTCTAAAATCAACTTTTCATGTAAATCCTACAGCTAAAAATAGATCCTAAAATCTAGGGATTCTTTTTCTATTTTTTCTTTTTGATTTTTTTGGAAAATCTACCTAGCATACAAGGAAGGATTGTGAAGTTATGGAGGGAACCAGGCAACCTACTAGCACATGTAATAGATAGTCACTGAGGTAAAACTTATGCATTGTTTCTGGGCTAAGTGGCCCTCGCTGGTTGGCCGACTGTGCATAATTTTTTAGAGAAGTGTTGCTGCTCCACTTTGCACATTTTTCTGGAACAATGTTGTTGGCGAGTTCTGTGCATTTCTAGAGAGTAGTGTTGGCTGGCCTACTCTGCGCAATTCTAGAGAGCAGTGTCATTTGACTTTCTCTACGCAATCCTGGAGAGTAGTGCCAGACACCTTGATCTGCTCAATTTTTGAGTGCAAGGCAGTTGTTGGGCTGCTCTACACAATTCTTGAGGGGAGAACTAACTTCCCTCCAAGATTGCGCAATTTTGCACAACATCCCATTGACCGGATGTGAACCAAGTGTTGGGTCAGCTTGTGGTTGACCAAAGGGACAAGTGAATGAACACAAGATGTTAAGTGACAAATTAAAACAAATAAACACAAGTACCTGATCAGTGCATGATAGTTTCTATGATTTCGAGGAGGGAGGCTCCAAAATGAAGTGAAGACAAAATTTTGGAGGGTGGTTGTAGCCACTACAATAGGATTTGCAGGGAACTCTTTAAATGGGCATATACATGGCAATGGCGACAACGGAAACGAATTTGACCATAATTGATTGGTTGTTCCCAAACTATTTCTTCACAACTAAGGAGGATGCTTACTGGTAAAGGTGTGGTGACATCTATATAAACACATAGTTGAGCATAGGATGTAGATATCGCCTTCTTTGTGATATCCAACATCATAACATATCACCCTATATTGTTTCTTATATGAGCTAAAATTTATGGATCCGAGAATTCATGAGGGAGGGAATATAACATGATCCATACTGGGAGGAAGGAGAAGTATTTCTTGTCTCCATTGAATTTGGGCACCCAAGGTTTCATGAAGAGATTGGTCGAATTCATGAAATATGGATAGCTTTGAAACATGTGATCCCTATCATCAACATTGTTGAAGATTGCAGTGAAAAATCCCCTAGATCCAAATGTAAGTTATATTTCTCCTTTAACTATCCATTTTTTATGAATCCAGATGATGAGGAGTTTCTGAGGGAAATGACCCCAGAAATTTGCAAAAAAATGGTGTGATCCTTCATGTGATCTACTATTATGCCTATCTTCTCAAGTGGGATTCCTAGCACAAGGTATTCTTGGGACTGGGGAAGGCACGAACCAGCCTATTACACTGCTTTACCAGTGGGTTCCTAATATAGATTAGATGGTTGTTACTTTCTAGTGCCTGTAGCTATTGGCCCATTATTTGGATGCTTATCAACTACGGATATGGATTTGCGAGGATGTTTCTATGAAGGTCTATTGGTGACAACATCCTGAATGAGGGGTCTCCTCTGCCTCTCCCCCACCCCCCACCCCTATTGGGGGTGTCATGGAAGCTAGGGCATAGTTGCAGGTTAATGCACACTTCAAACCCTAACAGAGTTGCAAAGCAGAGAAAAGAAAAAAATTGTTCATTTTGTGTTGTAACTTAGAAATGAGGTTACTAATCAAATCAAGTAGCATGTTTACTTTTCTTAATTATCTAATTAATTAATAGGGATGTTATTTCACAGTTTTTTTTCGAGATTAGCTTTTGAACTAGTTGAACATGAATATTTATGTCTAGATTACAGGTTGTTGATTCAACAACACATGTTGGATTTGTTGTTGTAGAATTCTAGTCTACTAAACAAGAAGCCATGGAGATTGAGGTACAATGGGATAGAATATAGCCTAAGGCATAAGGGAATAAAGAGAAAAATGTGGTGGCAGGTTGCTTGAACATGAACTTAAACAAGGGATGACCTTTGGCTCATAGGACAAAAATTGATGTCATCCACTCTTAGAATGATAGACCTTCTTGGAGCATGGTAGCATTTTGTTGTAGCAATAAGCATGGTTGTCTTTTGATGAAATTGTTTCAATTCTAGGTAAATTTAGGCACTTGAAGATCATTGAAAATATGTTTTCAATCTATATGGTCCATATTCACACTATTTAACACTACAATAGAAATACTAAATAATACGAGAGTATTAATGTAGAAGTATTTAAGAGTATGTGAGTTTTATTTAAGATTACTATAGAAATATTAACAAAAGGCACGCATATCTTCCAATTTTTCTGTTGGTTTTCAACATATTTTAAAGATAAATAATGATGTTTAAAGATAAGAAAGCAAGGAGTTCTATATATGAAAATAAATATGGGAAACCAGGGGTTTTGTATGTGAAATAAAATATTGCATACATGTTATATAATTTGAAATAAATTTATTTCCATGAAATCCCTTGAAGATATCCTAGATATATTTGGTATGGATATGTATATGTTTTTTTTTGCTTTTCTCTACCTATCTTTGGAACTAGTTGTGTTCCTATTGGCTATGCTGCAATTATCACCATAACTCCAAGTCTTCATATCCCCATCCACTAATTCCCATAATAATTTCATATTGAGTTTCTAATATCCTTCAAGTAAAAAGTTTATTGAAGTGGTAAGTAGAATCAACTATGTGGTAGGCATTGTTGGAAATAATACTGAGG
>APFE030567973.1:21232-67472 GCA_000404065.3 Pinus taeda
TATATTTTGTGATGGTCTTTAAGTAAGGTTGGTAATTTATATTACTTGTTGTTTTTCGTGGGATATTGGTCTGTAATTGCGAAACGAAACTAGTAAAGAGTGTTTAAAATCTTAACCAGGTATATTATAAAAAATAAAAGAATAGCATTTAAAATTTAATGAAAATTAATTGAAGTATTTTGTTAAAAATTGATAACTATGATTATAATAATGTCACAATATAAAACTTAGTTCACCTAATTGTCACAATATAAAACCTAGTTTACCTAATCATGTCAGTAAGAGGGAAAGTTTTCTTACATCATTGGAGGGATTACCATCTTCGTCAAAGGAGATGAAGGTGATGTTTGCTAGCTTTTTGGCTAGAAAAAAACTTTTATGTCTAACCTTTTGATTTTGTCTATCATCTCTGCAATACCCAATGGAATTTCTAGATGTGTGTCCAAAAGACCTATGAGAACCCTTCCCATGAGATTTTATTGTGTCATCATAAATTAATTGTTTGCATATATGAAGCCTCACAAGCTCTAGTAGAATTACCAATCTCTGGAATCCAATTCCTTGTGTCCTTGTTGACTTGGTAATAATGTATGAATATGTGGTTATGAAAAACCTCCTCCTCAACCCTTGAAATTGTTCTGCAAACTTCTTCAAGAATAACATCCATGAATCTACCCATATAATAATGAGGAACAACCTAAATTTGAGTTTGAAAAGATGAGGGTTTATGAGCTTCGAGATGGATAGGAGGGGTAGATTTTCCTCTTCTATCTCTTGTATGACTAGTGTAGACCATTCAAGCACACCATGCTAAGAGGTGAATGAAGGAAAATGAGACAATAATTGGCATTGAAAGGATTAAGTGAGAGACTAGAACTTAAGGGAGAGAACCAAACAGATCTAGGGAGAAACCCATAGTAGTTACTAGGCCATGTAGGATAAAGGATATAGGTTTGATTTCTCCAAATCAACAACCTTCCCTCTAAAATTTCACAAAAAAATAGGGAAAATTTATAGCCTTGCACAATGTCTAGTAGATGTAATGGGATTAGGGAGAAGATGGGAAAAACAACCCGAAAACTATTAGAAGACCTAGGGAATGGTAGAAAAACTAAAGCCCAATGAAACATAGTTGAATGTAGAGAATACAAGTTGAGAAACTTGAAATAGATATGCGAGTGAAGAGTTAAATTACCACCAAACTAAATCGTAGATCCAATCATAATGCACTTCTTTCTCGGATGAAAACAAACCTAAGAACTTTAAGTTAGGAGCCAAAATTAAGCCATAGAGCAGATGTACTGTTGCCTAAGACCTTGCATCAAGCTAACAGTCCAACACTTGATGATAGACAAAACTTAGAGTAAAGGAAACATCAACAATAATGCCAATAAATTTTAAGAGGATTTTAACTCAACCGAAAGGAGGATAAAGGAAAGTTAAACAACAAATTTCCATCTGTAGCTACCCGACCAACTAGAGACCTATATAAATATCCAACCCCAATTCTTATTTTCCTCCACCATCCTATGTCAAAATTCTCCTTAATCATTACAAAATTCCCCATATCTATGCTTAAAGCAGGCTTGCAGGTGGATTGAAAGTCTAGATGTCCTTGTTCTCCCGCACATCAACCTCCATAATGTTTGAAACCTCCCATGATCTAACCTCACACACACCAAATGCATGTACTTTCATGCATGAAACTTGCCAACTGGGGCTTATACTGCCAACCCAAATTAAATTCCCTACACTCATATCAATGCAGTGGAACAAATCCCACCATTGAGCACGCTCACTTAGGAGATATATATTTTGTTTTCTAGCTTATTTGTTATTAGTATATAGTCTTGATAATGGAGGGTCTCTCGTATAATAAGGGTTGAAGTCATTATAGGGATATACTCATTATAAATTCAATGTGCTACATGTACGAATTAGACCACCCACTCAAATGAAAAACATTTCTTCCAATCACTTGAACTTTATCTAATTATCCTTATATTTTCTTTCTTGTGGGAATATTCGTGTAGATCCACCCAAAGGATCACTTCCCACTTATTAGCATAGCATAACCCTAAGGGCATTGAGGAGAATTGACACCGTGACCTCCCATTAGCGTGCCTTTAGCAATGGAAACTCTTAATACTCAAACACGCTCCAATTATTCTTATATATATTAAAAATTTATATTTTTTTACTATTAGAAATATTTAAAAAATTGTTGATTAAATTATCATATAATTAAATAACCTGAATCTCTCCCGTAATCTTCTAGCTTACATTTTAAAAGAAATGTAGTTAAATATTATAACTGTGGAATTTAAATATATAAAATGTAATATGTGAAAAATTATAATATTATTAATATTTATTTTTGTTAATATTTATATTTATTTAATTTGTTTTGAAATAAAATTAGTTTAAAAATAAATAATTATTAAAATGATTAAAATGAATAATAAATATATAAATTTTATTTATAGTAATTTCATTTAAATGTTTAAAATGTTAATTAAAAAAATATTAAAAAAATCCATATTTCACAATAACAATATTAAATTTGAACCAAATTTAAATAACTGTGGAAGTAACATATTAAGTGAAAATGTCACTTAAAACGATGCCTTTAAACCCACTCAAGCACATCTTTATTTACTTGTATATAATATTTTAAATGTTATTCATATAAAACGAAAATATCTTTATATATTTTTATCGGGAAAAAGAGCCTGAATGAAAGAAAATTTAAAAAGCACAAAATGTCACTTTGATTCAAGGTAAGTACAATTTTAAACTTATATCAAAGTTAAAAGTATTTATAATATGATATTTATTATTAAAAAGTTTAGCCATTGTTTTTTCCAGGGAAAAAATACCGCGCTTTTCTATTATTAGTGGAATAAAAAAGCTACAAAGGAGAATGTGTTAAACATTTCACTGTGCTTCACAAAGCCCAAATGAGATAACCGCTTCATCCCATTTGCCAAGTCTTTTTGACTAAATACGAATTGGTCTCTTCTGGACACCGGCCTGCATCGGCCCTATCGCAAGGATTTGTGTTTTTAGAACACCAGGGGCTCCACTATTACAGGGAGAACAGCCCACAACCAAGGACGTTTTAGATCATCAATAACAGAAAGAGGAATTACAATCGCTCCTGCCTCAGGAGCAAAAACAGATCAGGTCAGAACGATGAATAGAAAGAAAGATAAACGAACTTATGCAAAAGGGGGAGCATCCGACTCATGGATCAGATCCTGAGCTTGTTCCGTTATCTACCACGATCCCATAACCTACTGTAAACCTGCTTTTGAAAGACGATCGGCTTCTTCATTTTTATCCCGGTAGATATGTGCAATGGAGAAAATATTAAAATGAGCCTTTAAACTCTGGACTTCTTCCAATAGAGGTAACAGCATAAAATTCCTGCATATAAATTTTTCATTAACCCAATTGACCACATTTGCCGAATCTCCAAAAATCTGTACAGTGAGGGTGTTTCTATGTATGAGCTAGCAGAGGAGCAATTTTAAAGCTGATAATTCAGCAAAATTGTTTGAGCCCGATCCAAGGCCTACAGATGCTTTTAAGGAATGCAGGGGGTTGAGGTGAATAATAATTCCAGCTCCAGTGACATTGTTTTGCGCTGCTCCGTCAAAGAAGGCATAGGGGATGCCCTCTCTGATAACGGGATCCGCCCGCTGAATTGAAGAGGAAGAGCTCTTAGGTTCGGGAAGACAAGAGAAAATGGCTGATGCTTGTACAGCAATGACATTTACAGGGGTGGTCTTCCCTTTAAAAATACAGCCATTTCGGGATATCCAAATATCCCAGCATATAATCGGCGGAAGATTTCGCATATTTTTCTCAGGATAGTGAGCCCACCAGTATTCCCATGCATTCGATAAATTTTCCCCTTCCCATTTCCCTGTACATTTCAGCAGCTTGAAACTTTCCTCCCAAACTGACTTGGTGAAATGACAGCTCACGAAGAGGTGTGAGATCGATTCGGAGGCATCATTGCACAGCGGACATCTACTCGGCCCCAGTTGAAAACGCACTTGAAGGATATCCCAAGTGGGGATTTTGTTTTTTAGAGCGCACCAGAAAAATATTCTGGCTTTTTTGGGGCATTTTAGTTTGAACAGTGGCTTTGCCCACCAAACCGGAGCCTCCCACCCCTTTCTGCTCATCAAAAAGTCATAGCCAGCCTTTGGGGAGTATCGACCTGTTTCTACATGAGCCCAAATGAGAGAGTCTAGGGCGTCCTTTAGTCTGACGTTTGATCGATTTAGTTCTTGAATAAAGATGTTCCATTCATCTCGCCAAAGGACATCCAAATCCAAATGTTCAGCTGACTTCCAGCCCTGCGCCCAAATGGAAGACAGGCCCGGATTTTCAATCTGTTGGAGCATCTTAATTCCTTTTGAGTCAAGTTGTTCAAGCAGCCCAGGAGATAAAGCATAATGCTCATGGCATCCTACCCAAGGGTCTTTTCCAATCCGCACGCATTCACCATTACCCACTTTCCATGCTAATCCTCGTTCAATGATTTTAAAAGCATCCAAAGTTGCCTTCCATATGACCGAGCAGTTCCTCCCTTTTTTGTTTGGGCTTCTGATCCAATTTTCGATGGGAGTTGGATCAATATACTTCCTTTTGACAACCCTGGTCCAGAGATTTTCTGCCTCTACAATTTGCCAGCCAGACTTTGCCGCCAAGGATTGGCAAAAATCCGCCAGCTATTTTACACCCCAGCCTCCCCACTCCTTCGGTCTAGCAATTTTATCCCAAGCAACCCATGGGAGCACTGAACTTTCCTTTGAGCCTGACCACAAGAATCTGCTACATATCTGCTTAATTTTATGAATAATCCCTCTGGGAATCCAAGTCAATGCTGCCCAAAAAACAGGAATGGCTTGAAGAACTGAATTGACCAAAGTCAGTCTGCCAGCTCTAGAGAGCCACTTGAAACTCCAGTGCGATATCCTCTGTTCTATTTTTGCCACAAGCCAGTGCCAATCTTGTTTACGGTAAGAGGACGGTTTTAGCCAAAACCCCAGGTATTTAAAAGGCATATCCATCTGAGTGGTTTCAAAAGGCAAGATGGATGTAATTGCAGATGCCTCATGCCTGGTGAAACCCTCCAATATGAAATGAGATTTCCAGGGGTTTATTTGAAGACCTGTAGCTTTCAGAAACAGGTCGATGATATCTTTAAGAACTTTGACTTCAGGTATATTCCCATTTAAAAATAACAAAATATCGTCAACAAAAAGAAGGTGTGAGATGAACAAGTTTACCGCAACCTCCAAACCTGTGAGCAAGCCTGACTGTTTTGCTTTTAAAATCAATCTGCTAAGACCCTCTGCTGCCAGGAGGAAGAGAAGGGGAGAAAGAGGACAACCCTGTCTCAAACCTCGCTGGCTTTTGAAAAATTGGGAGGCCGCCCCATTAATCAGCACAACAAAATTGATATTTGTAATGCACCCCATAATCCAGTTTATAAACTCCACTTTAAAACCCAGATGAGTCATCAATAATCTTAGATAAGACCAGTCGATCCTATCGTAGGCCTTGGAAAGATCGATCTTTAAGACAACCCCTTTCTTCTTTGCTTGCCTTATGCTGTGGATGGTTTCCTGTGCTACTCCAATTGCTTCGTGGATCTGTCGACCGTCCAGGAACCCAAACTGCTAGTTTGAAATACACTCAGATAGGATGGGTTTCAGGCGCACTGCAATAACCTTTGCAATTATCTTATAGATTGTATTACATAATGAGATGGGCCTGAAATCATCAAAGGAAACCGGATTCTCAGTTTTTGGGATAAGTGCTATGAAAGTAGTGTTGAACGGACCGTATATTTCACCTTTCTTTCTAGACTCCTCCACTACTTCAGTAAGCTCATCACCGATAAGATCAAAAAAATGGGAGAAAAGTTCAATAGTCTAGCCATCCGGGCCCGAACTTTTATCTCTTGGCATTGCCTTAATAATACGCTCCACTTCCTCCTTATCCACTGCCCTAAAGAGTAATTCAGCATCCTCTTCTTCCACAAATCTAGGAAACGCTTGAGCCGTTCTGATAATTTCGGCCAAAGAGATCCCCCCTGGAGCCGTAAAGAGGGCTTGAAAATGATTCTTCCCCAATGAGGAGATCGCTTCAAAAGAGGACACTTCCCTCCCTTCGGGGTCTCTCATCTTCCAGATGGTGTTTGCACTTTTCCGGCCTTTAGCGTAGTTGTGAAAAAATTTTGTGTTTTCATCCCCAGCTTTCAACCAGATGGCCCTACTCTTTAATCTCCACTCCTCTTCTTTATCCAGCAGAATCTTTGCTCTGCTCCTCTCTAAAGTCAGAACTTTCTCTTTCGATTCCTGAGATACATAGGCGTCCGAGTCAGGATCTTCAAGGATGCCGAGAGCCTCCTCGATTTTTACCAATTCCTCATTTTGTTTCCTTCTCTCAGCAGCCCAATCAATGGTTGCTCTCTTAAGCCTTTTCAGATTCTCCATAAAATGACCTCCTTTGCTAACCTGAGAGTTTGAATCCAAATGTCTCCAGGTGTTTTTGAATAGCTGTTGATAAGACTCCTCCTGAAGCCAAGATGCGTTGAATTTGAAGGGTGTGGCCGGCTTTGCGGGGGGTTTTGAGAATTCAAGAAAAATTGGGAAATGATCCGAGGTTCCCCCATCCCCCACCCATTGTCTGAGCAAAGGGATATAGGCCGCCATTTTTTCATTTATGAGGTAGCGATCTAGCCTCTTTGCAACTCTACCTTCTCCCGTTCTTCTGTTCCGCCAGGTTGGCTTTGCCTTAATAATGTTGACATCAATCAGCTTTGCATTCTGAAGAGCCTTTGAAAAAAAATCAGTTAATGAATCTTCCCTCGCTGAAGGTCCCCAAGCTTCCGCTATCCCCAGTGAGAAGTTTAAATCACCCCCAATAATCAAGTTCTTATTTAGCAGAAATTCTTTAGACAAGAAATTGTTCCAAAACGGGACTCTGCCTTGACAAGGACCGTATACATTTATGAACAACAGAGGTTGGTCAAATTCCACCGAAAGAACCTCCATACCCAAAACATGAGATAAACCCCAACTGTTTTGAATCTTGAATCTTCCGTCCTTAAACCCTATGGCAAGGCCTCCAGAGTGTCCAGTAGCATCTAATGCAGAAAAAGACCAACCCGGCAAAAGGGATCTCAACGAAAATTCAATTTCGGATCCCTTGCCCAAGGTTTCCTGTAAAAAAATAACATCCGGGTGATGGCGAGTAATGAGATCCTTTAGAGCTAGTTTTTTGGGTTTACTAGCTAAACCCCTGCAATTCCAGGATATACAGATCATTTGATAACCATCTCAGGGGCTTTCGCTGCTCTAAGCGCCCCGGTGATCGACATTTGTTTCCCGTTAGCCACATCATACTTTGCCTTAACTTGTGCCTTTGATAAAAGAGATTTCCTACCTCTGCCTTTCTTAGAGGTACCCCTAGAAGTTTCAGAGCTGAGTCCACCCACTGATTCTTGCAGATCGATTTTGTGTGCAGGAGTCTTATGGAGGGACCTTAAGTTATAATGACGAGTGACAGCAGAAACGCCCGTTCCGAGATTATATTTAGAAGACACCTCACTGATCAGATTTGAGGACGGGAAGGCCTCTGGAACGGACTCTAATATTTGTGGATGGTCCTCTAAAATCGGCGCCATAGTAGTATTTCCCTCAAATTCATCATTACACGAAGCAAAAATTTTATTGAACATACAAGAAGGGGACTGCATACCGAGGCCGGGCTTCTCCGAAAAGCCAGCCAATTCTACCTCTGTGGGAACCCGACTTGGCTGGACGTCTGTTCGTTGTTCAGAGCTCCCCACTTTCCGCTGCGTTCCTTCGGCCGATCGGGGACTGGTATCTTCATTCCGATGATCCTTCTTTGAGCCTTCTTCCTTCTTCTGAGATTTGGAGAGATCCGTCAAAACCTCCCACTCCTCCGCCTTCAGCTGAGCCCCCCTTCTTCTTTTCCCCAAAGGGCAGTGCCTCGCTAAGTGCCCGTATTCGTGGCAGCAGTGACATCTAAAGGGAAATAGTTCATAGTCTAACAGCTGCTCATAATCATATTCCTTGTATTGCAACGGGAACGATTCCGCGAGCCCTTCAGACGGATTGAGCGTTACTAGGATCCTTGCAACCACTTTTTCATAGGTATGCAGATAAGATCTATCCACATCCAGATAAGTGCCCAAGTGGTTTCCTATTGCTTTGAAAACTGAATCCACCCAAAAGTATGGCGGGAGATTTGGTGCCCTAACCCACACAGGAGTTTCTTCGACTTTCTCCTTCCCAGCATCGAACAGGGGAGTCCACCGTTTGAAGAAAACAGGCCTGTTTCCAAACGCCCAATTCCTCTCTTCCACCCATTCCATTGCTTCCTTAGAATCGAATTTCACTAAAAACCATCCTTTTGCCAATGTGTCAGTTCTGAATGAGTTAGTTGGGGACTCCAACCACTGACTCTCAGCCCACTGCCTTAAAAATTTCCCAGAAACGTATCTCCCTCTTGCTCTGCCCACAAGAGAGCATTCTGCTACCTCCAATGCGTCTTCGACCTGAACATCCATGCCTAGAACTAGTTTTTTAACCCGCTTCCTTTTCCACACCTTCGCCTTTTTTCTTGTATCCCCTACTTTCTCTGTAGCCGACTCCGGAATCGTGCCCGCAGGGGGAGGTGACAGTCCGTCCTCCTCCTGCACTTGAGACTTTCCATCATTTTTAGTGGAGTGGGGTTCAATGGCCGGAGAGATTTCAACCGAAGCCTCCACAGGACTACCCGCCTTTCCTAAAACTGAACGGCCTTCTTTCACTGGGTTCTCGACCCGCGGAGGATTTCTTGCATGCTCCTGACTCTCTTCCAAACACCCCTTAAACGGTTTCTGTCGCCACTGAACACCTCCCGTGAATATCGCATCAGAGAAACTGTTTGAATACCCAACGATTTCACTGATATTCTTCTCCGTGATTTCCTTACCCCAGACAGCGGGGATATCTTCGGGGGCCGGGTCTAGGTCAACCGAGTCAGTTGGGGTTACCATGGTTATAAGGGCCCCGAAAGAAAACTGAAACCAAATGAAACCTGACCGCCGAGAAACCCCGTTTGTCGCTGTCGAAGGGCCGCTTCCATACCCGGTCCCAGCTGTCGCTAGAAACCTTAACCTGCCTTGGCCGTCCGCGATTGGTGCTGCCCACTAACCCTGCACCTGAACCTCCACTGACTTCTTTGTGCTACCTATCGAAAACCAATCAGCTGCGGCCCCTCCGCCATGGATTCCTTTCTTTCTCAAATACTTACACTTCATTACTCATAGCAGTGCTTCTTACTGGTATGCACCAGGACATTTTACTATGTCCCCCCATAATCAAGTTATCCCAGGTAAAGAACAATTTTTTGAATATGCCATCCAAGAATGCCACCTGATCCACATGAGTGCCATAAATATTTATAGAGTGATATTGGAATCTAGATCCATAAAAAGTTTAGCCATTGTTATGTTTAATAACATAATTTTTAAAGTTTTGTAGTCATTAATTTGATTTGTTTGGAATAATATATGAACCTATAATATTTAATAGGTTTTAATATGTTTTATTTTACTTATATAATACGTTGATGATTATTTTTATTATAATTTTTTACTGTTTAATTTTTTTTACGAGTATAAAATGAATGGAAAGGATTTGAATTTAAGTTTTTCATACGTAACATTTCTTTTCAGGTCTTACCACTACTCCAAAATTGAAATTATTTTTCATCTTCTAATTATTATTATTTTAAATTGCAATTATTTTATTTTAGAATATTAATTTTTATTTTTTGAAAGGTTTAGGATTAATTTCATATATTTTATAATTTGAGATAAGTTAAATAATTAAAAATATTAATTTTATAATGAACATAAAATTTAATGAAGGAATATATTTTTTATATATACAATTGTCAATACTTCAAAACAAGGATAATAACTATTGCAATCTTTTCTGTAAGGTGAAACTTTTATTACCTACAAAAAATATAGATTACATGAAGAGAAAGATCTTCCTTGTCAGTCTCTTGCTAGGGAGACCTGATCATAACTAGGAAAAGGCTCTCCATAAAGAGGAAAATGATACCGAAAAACAAAAGGAGGCTATATAGTTCAAAATATAACTGGATTTTTGTCTTGACATACACTATCTAGATAGGATAACATCATAAGACACACAAGAAACATATACATGAGATAACAATGCCTAGGGATCCAAATATGAGACTACAATTTGAACAGGCTCCTTACAGTCTTTGGAGCAATTCCCACCATTAGGGGGATACTAAGGTGCTTCTCTATTCAGTTCAATCTACTATCCATACTCTCAGGTGGTGGTGAAGGCACTCCATTTAATGAAGGAAATCCTCCCTATGCTCATGTTTTTCCACCAATGTGTGCCCCAATAGAAATATCATATGCAAGTATAGGTCGATCATTTGCACATACTAGTTAAAAGAACCCTAAGTGTGCCATGCATCAGGGATCTAGTTGTCCCATTCAACCAATACTTCAATGCATGAGAGGTTGGATTTGTGAGTGGATGCTTCTCCCTTAGGTTGAGCAAGTTCTTCTTGAATATGGCCTAAGAATAGGCCTCGATATCATCAAACGTAGCCCTCCAAACAATGTTGCATATGAGTGTGCTCCCTTTTGGCTCATTCTTTATAAAATTTTACCCCTCTTTGAACTCGTGCTTGTTGATGTCGCATTGGGGTGGCGGCGCGGGAGTTGCTTGAAAGTTCAAAAGAAAGAAAGAAGATAGGAGTTCAACTCTAAATCACAAAGACTCTAGTACCCTACATAAATCTTAGTGATGATCTATTCTAGACAAGGGTTGGTTCAAAAAATGTCTAGCCAAGCACACATAGTTGAGTGTAGAGCCTTAATCTTCTCATCCCACTTCCTCTAGATAATATAATTCCCTTGAGAAACACACTTATCATGAAAACCCATATAAATCGAGATTGCAATGCTAAACTAGTGACTCAAAAATATAAATAGATAAGAGACATTAGAGGGTAGGGTATGCAACTACGCAAGAAACCACTACGAACTGAGACTCCACTATGAAAAATAGTATAAATGGTGGGGTTCCTGAATTCACCCACAACCCATGCCCCAACAAGTCTCAACACAATGTCCCTCCCTTTGTGACTCTAAAAGATAGAAAACTGATTTGAGGAGGAGGGAAACTCAAATAGGAGTTTGACCAAGCTGACACAACAAGAAAATGGATGTAAAAAATATGTCATTACATTTAGTTCTTCGAGTAAAACCAAAATGGCGCATTACATTAAATCTTGACTAGGTGAGGCCAATCCACTTTCTAGGCCCGAATGAATAAAGCCAAAATTCACACAAACAGGTAACAATTGAAGCCTATAAACATAAGTATTAAAATTTCCATAAGTACCTAAAACATCATCATCAATATCCAAACAATAGACCAGAAAATAGAGCCTCCTCACATCTTGAAACAATAACAACACTATTTTCTTTGCTTACACATTACAAACACACAGACTTTCTAATAAAAAAACATAATGTACCAAAACTAGAGTCAAGAAAATATAGAAAGTTACCCATAGGCTGGTGCTTTCCCGAACAAACTATTGTAAAAGCCTCCCCTCTAGATTGAAAAACCAAACGTCCCTCTTCTGTTCCAATGCAAACAGGACCCAAAGAATTGTAATTCCACCTTCACTAGCACATAAAAACTTCAACTTTCATCCTCCCTTCCCCCACTAGACTCTATAGGTCGACAGGTGACAAACCACAAGCAAGCATTCTTTGCATGAAGAACACCATGAGGGGGGGATTTGTTATCAGTCTCCTCCACACGAATTGCATACTCGAAAACTATGCATATCACTCAGCACCTCCAATTTGTTGTGTTAAGTTAAATCATCTTAATGCCTTTTAAAATAAAAATGCATTTCAAACCATCGATGATCATTAACCATCTTACAACTAGCTAGCATGTCCCAAACTCTTACGACTACAACTCACCACATTTAACTTGAGTCGCCTATCCAAAGAATAACCACAATAATCTTATCTTAATACAAATTAAGTATTTAGTTAACCATTTTTAATCTTTTAGAAAAATGAAATATATACTTTAATACAAAGCATTTGATAATTTGATAGTTTTATAATTTAAGAATTTTATATAATATATTAATATTTAATTAAACTTTATATTATAAAAATAAAAGCATAATAAATAAAGTGTTTAAGAATTTAAACATTAAATAATTAAAGAGATTGTAATAATTTAAAATGTTATTTTTTACATTATAACTCAACTTGTTTCTTATCTTTTCTATCCATTACTTTACGAAAGTCCATAAAGTTAATTCGAGTGAGTTTATTTCTGTATTCTCACGCATTACAGATCCATTGTCCTTCAAGCACGTGATTGTCACTCAACCGTTAGTGCCAGGAGTCAACATAACTTAGTATTTAGCATTCATAATAACTTTAGATTTATAATTATTGGTACTTCTCAACCATTTTTACTATGTTTTCTATAAATGGTTATCTTCTTTTGGGCTACCGATAAGATCCTGAATACTCTATCATTAGATGTGTTAGTTGATGGGCTATAAGCGGGTGAAAAGGCATTCTTATCATATGTATGTGTGTTGTGTTGTATTTAAAAAAATTTGATTACATATATTTATATAAATATAACTGAATAAAAATAGTGTTATTTAATAAATAAATATATAAATAATATATATATATATATACATATATATAAATATAATATTTATTTTTTAACTAATATTAAATATTTTAAAATATGTATGAAAGTAAATTTAAAAATAATTACATATTTCCTTCTTGTTCGCCTATATAAAAAAAATCTCACCATAATAAATACATCATTGTTGAAAATGTTCAAAGTACCAACAAAGTGCTTCCTTATTCTTTCTCACAATTCGAGTGCTCAACATATCCTCTTCCATCACCACGTGGCATATTATTATATTTTTATAGGTTTGAAATTCATTTACTTCAAAATATTTCCTAAAATACATTCGTAGTGATCATTACTACTCATATTTCCTAAAATATATTCCTAGTTATCATTACTACTCCAACATATGAGATGTCTTATCATCATCATAATTATAATGACTTCTCATATATATATATATGACTCATTATGAAGAAATGTCTTAGTCATCATCACTGCTTCAACTTTTTATCATGACTTTTCATAAGATAAGTGTATATATGACTTGCTATCATGCTACTAGTATCTTTTACTATTATCTTCCCCCTTATTAGTGTATTGTTTTTATGGTTTGAGGGTTAAGTGTTAAATTAAATATTATATTATAAAAGTTTACTAAATATGAGATATAAGAATTAATAAGAACAATTTGATTTTTGGTTTTATGTTTTATTAAGTTTTATTTTTCTATAGGTGTATATTATAAAAGTGTATTGATTTGACCAACTTGCAGTTTTTTATATGAATTTTTTCACTTTCTCATTATAAATGTATTCTTGGTTTTATTTATGTGTTTGTTGTATCTTTATTTTGAAGGACAAATTTTCCACTCTGTTCAATAGTTTTGGTGTCATGGAATATATGTGAGCATAAAGTTATATTGATTATTTTCATTGAATATGGATCGAGGGATTATCGATGTGATATAGCAAAGAACTAAATATTTTCTATGTCATTAAAAACTTAAGTTGATTGATTTTTGGTTTCTAAAGTTATATTTATTATAAATCTGTGTTTTTAAGTGATAAATGGTTAATAGTACTATTTGGAGTTAGATACGAACTAGTATCTAAGTGTTTTTACTCTAGGATTGTAGATTAAGGGTAGAAGAACAAGTATTTTGGAATTTTACTATGTTTTATTGTCGATTTATATATTCTTTATTTGTACCATTGGTTTCTTTATCTAACACCATGTAAGAAAATAGCTAAAACAGTATCTAGAAACAACCCAATATGTGGAATCAATGTATGTTGGTGTTATTTGTGTACAAGTGATTAGCTTCTATCATCTTAGGAAATGATGCTTGGTCACAAGTTATGAGTAAAGACAAGGGTGAGTTTGATGAATAGGTCATATAAGTAGTAATGTTGCGTAAGTTTTCTATCATAGATCAAAAGCTTCCTAAGATATAGGTAGGGGAAAATTTAGTAGAGGCTTGGAAGCATTTGAAAGAGTTGCATGACATTTTTGACAAGGGTAGAGAATTATTCATAAAGAATATGTCATTTTTTATCACAATGAATGATAATGCATCATTGTAGGAGCTGTTAATAAAGATCACGGTAATCAAAGAACATTTTTCCACCATTGTTTGGAAGATAAAATAAGACGAAATAGTGTTAATCATGTTAAAAATATTTCCATGTGATCACAAGAAATTTATTGAGACCTTGAACATCACCTATATGAAGGTTGTCCTGATTTTTGATGAGTTATGCAATCCACTCTCATGACAGGACATATTGAAGAAGGAATTAGGTAATAGAATTGACACAAAGAGTTTAGAATAAGAAGTTTTATCAAATTTTAATGGAAAATTAAAATTAGAAAAGAAGAAAGGTAAAAAATGGTGAAGATGCAACTAGGAGTTAGAATAATATCACCTTTGATTATTGTGACAAGGTGAGGCATATGAAGAAACACTATAGAAGGAAGTTAACTAATTAAAATTCCAATGAGGGAGGGCCTTAAAAGAAGGTTGATGCTGCAAATAATATAGGAGAGAAGGAACCAACCTTCTATACATTTATGACCAAGAAATTAGTATATCATATATTACATCATCCACTTGGTACATCTATTTAGCTACATCACACTTTAGAAATGGACATGATTGGTTCACAAAGCATGCTCCTTGTTCCCTTAATGATTTAGTGATGTTTAGAAGTGGGGAATGGTACATAGTAGTTTGTAAAGGGAATGTTAGAATTTGTTTAGATGA
This sequence comes from Pinus taeda, assembly GCA_000404065.3. Taxonomy (NCBI): domain Eukaryota; kingdom Viridiplantae; phylum Streptophyta; class Pinopsida; order Pinales; family Pinaceae; genus Pinus; species Pinus taeda. The sequence goes on from APFE030567973.1 coordinate 36,284, forward strand.
ATTTTTTTTGTTTTTTTTATTATTTGTACTATGAAAATGGATTGATATTAATCTACTATCATTTAGTTAGATTATGGGACACCATCCATATATAGATATCAATTTTAGCGATCACAAATGCTACATTGTTGAAAACGATACCAAGAAATATATTTCTCTTGGTGTAGAGGATCATGGACTAGTCACATTGGTTAACATTGTACAGGTGAGAAAACATGCAATGGAATTAAAGCATGCATTAGGCACACACTAGTTCAATTTTAGTTGTACGAACATTTTAACTTGATCTTCTCTCATTTGGCATGACATAATTTGGTATATGGAATTAATAGCATCTAATAACAAATACAAGTTCTATATGGAGCTTTCTAAATAAGGAAGCTACACCAAGCACCATTTTATGTTGGAAAAACATGGAGAAGATAAAGATTCTTTTATCTAATTGATGTAGAAAATTGTGGAACAATGAACATAGTATCGGTCATTGGTGCTTGATATTTCCTTCTATTTGTTGATGACTATAAGAGGAAAATGTGGGTGTCCTTTAAAATTGAAATTTGAAGTATCTAATGTCTTTTGAAAAGTTAGAGAACTAGAAGAAAATTAGTGAAGGTGTCAAATTACTATTCTTTGGTATGACAATAGTAAATTATATTCAAATATTTTGATAAATTTTTTGCTAAAAATGGAATCAAAAGATAATTCACCACAACTTGAGAAGTGATAAAAAACTATCATATACATGGCTCACAGTATGATGGAGAATATGTGTGTTGCCAATAGGTTTTGGGTGAAGGTAGCATTTATACAAATATACCAACGGAACAAATATCTAATGATTGTGGTGAAGTACAAGATCTCATAGGAAGCATGACATACTGTACCAAGACACCATTAGAGGACATATTACTACTTATTTGACTCGCGTGTAACTTTGATACCATCTAAAATGCAAAAAAAATGTGTAGCATGACATACATATGGTCATGCATTTAACATAATTTTTATCATTGTGAATTAAAATTAATTAAACATGAATATAAACATTGAGACATATATAGCATGAACTAAAACAAAAATCAAGATAGTATTTATAGAATAAATGACATATGTATAATATCAATTATTTTCATGAATATTGACACAAATAGCTCCAAATGTTAGAGATTCCACCCAATTGTAAACTATATTACTCTAATTCTCTCAAGCAATAAGTTTCCTTTTAGCCAGGGCTATGAATCCACAAGGATGGACAAAATTCTATGGTTGTTTGTAGTCCACTCACATAGCCAAAGACCTAATAAAAACCTAGTGAAACAAGTACTACAACGATTCCAAAAGGCCATCTCTATTACCCATTAATTTCACAACCCAAGGAACCGCATTTCCTTCGCTATAGATTGGGAAATCATATTGTTACAAGAGAGCTAATAATAGCCTTTATAGATGATCCTAGGTGATTTTTCAATGAGAACTCCTCACATGCATACCAACCGACTCTCATCATAATTACCAACACTTAAAAATGGTTTCCAATGCACAATATGAATACAACCTTTTGCAAAACCACAAACTCTATTTTCCTTCACCTCTTTCTATATGTACCATTGTTCCCTCTACTCGAATTTCCTCTCACACACCCTCACCTAGATTTCTTAACTCACTCTTCCTCAACATGTTTGTACTCAAACCATGTTATCATAACTAAGTGAGATGAATCTCTCACCCACCTATTAGATTAGTGTAATTAACCCCATGCTTCAATAAGTAACTGAGGTGACTCTTCCACCAACCTCACACATGCATTTTGAAGACTGGATTTAATAATTGAAATGAGGATTATATGGTAATCATAATTAATTTAGGAAATCAAATGGGCCTATAGGAACGTGGATTTCACCTTGGATGTCCCTTTCAACCCCTTCTATTATGGAATCATATCCCCCTCTGAGATTGTCCTTCTCTATCTTATAGTTGATGATGTATTTCATTTTATTATTTTCCATGTACATGTTTTTCCTATTACTTCACTTGGCCCTCAACCATTCAAAATATCTATACAATTATACATTTCTAATCTAGGGATCAAAACTAATGTGTTAAATCTGCCCCCCGCAATTTTGCATTTCCCTCAACACATATCACTATTCAAGTGTACATGTATACAAATACAACTTTTTACATCATAATATTCCACAATTTGTAGTTTGATGACTCGTATAGAAATTCCAATGATTAATCTCACATGTCCATTCATCCCACATGAAATGAGATGCACCTTCTTCTCTGCATCATAGTTCCTTATGCTATCTGACTTCCTTTCTAATGCTCTATCAAAAAAAAAAATATATTAGAGTTGTATCTCCAAGAATTCTAGTTGGACCCAAAATATACAAATCATTATGGGTACGCTTCATGCATGGACTCCTCATGCTCCCATGTGGAGTCCTTAGGAGCATAGAAATTCCACAATACCTTTAATATGCCAATATCTTAGTTCCTAAGAACCTCAAATTTTTAATCTTCGATGGACACTGACTCCACTCAAAAGTCCCCTTTATGCTTGACCTAGATCATAGTTCAATGAATCACATGGTTAGAATCATACATATACCATTTAAATAAAGATACATGAAGCTTATTATGAATTTGTATAGATTCTATTAATCCTAGAATATGGAATGAGGCTTATCCTCTCTACAACTTTGAATGACCCACAATATCGCATTGCCAACTTTGGAAAAATTCTTAATTTCAAGTTTGATTTTTGTAACCCAGATTCCCAATTCTCTATTGCCTTTACTTTCAAAAACATATGCTCACCTACTTTAAATTCTCTATGTTCCCTAACTTTATCTACATAGATTTTATACCTTTCATATGCAACCTTTAAATTATACCTAATATTTAAATTTTTCCCTTCCATTTTATTTAGAAATTTTGGTCAAAGATTGGACTTGGCTGCTAGGTTACCCTAGTTCACAAACATCTTGCGTTTTTTGTCATACAAGGCTCTAAATGGGATAATGTTTAATGATTCCAAATTCGAAACATTATAAGAAAACTCACCCAAATGAAGATAATTTTCCCACTTGGAATGATTTTTTATTACATGTATTCTTAGCATATATTCAATTATTGGGTTCATTCCCTCTATTTCTTATTTGACTCTGGATGATATATTCTGCTAAAATTTGCATTATCCTTTAAATGATCCCCTATAAAAATTGGAAGTGAACTTGGGATCTCTATCTGACATTATTTCCTTAGGCACACAATGTAGATTAGAAAATTCTTTCATATAAATCTCCACAATATCGGTTTCCTTATTAGTCTTTTGTATTATAATAAAATGTGTGGCCTTCACAAGCTTATATACCACTACCATGTAATCATGCCTCCTTGATATTTTGGGAAACTTGGTGATGGAATCTATTATAAATACCTCAGAATTTTTGTTCAAGAATGGATGGCCTTTATTACAATCATGGTAGGTGTTTATTCTTATACTTTATTTTTTGAAATTTCATACAACTAGCTATGTTATCAACCACATCTTTTTTCAAACCAAGCCAAAAATAGTAGCCTCTTATATTTGCGCTTGTTTCTAGTACCCTATATGTATAATGTAAGGTACATTTGCATCTACTTTAGCACTAAATCTCAATTTTGGAGAATTAGGTGTAAGTTTTTAAACTTATAAAATAATGCAATGCAATACACACTTCTCAATATGAAAAAAAAAAACAAACAATGGAAATCACCCATGGAAACCTAAGCTAGGAAAACTAACATGTTGTTTAGAGCCACACCTCTAACCTTTTTTTAATCATCAACTAAGTTCATTATTTACAATACAATATATATGACCCTACAACATCCAAAACCGATAATCTATTGAATTAGATTATTGTATAGCCATAATTCCTTAGGAACAATTATAAAACCATGGGATGAACCACAATGCATGAAAAAGATGCAAAAAACAAAAACTATGTGATGAAAACTGCAAAAATAGGTTTAAAATACCACTCATTGTTTTGAGGGATCCACCCCTCAATGACCTCTTTGTTGCATTTGAAATATGTGAATTATGTGTGGGGATAGTCATGATGCAAATAATATAACACAAACCCAACATTCTCCCACTCATTTTCTTTGCATACAGGGGGTCATAACAATACATGATCAACAATCAAGGATAATATTGTAGCAACTAAAATAACACACGTCTTTTTCCTAAGTATTACCAAAAACTAATTGAAGAGAAAGGCCCACCCTAAATGCCAAGTCTTCTTCTTCATCCTAAACACCTGCTTCTCTTGATTTCTAAACTCAAAACACCTTTTTCTGCTCTTTCAAGAACTTAAACAAAGTTTATTGAAGTCATTGAGAAGTTCCCATAAAGTGAAATGAAACATTGAGAAGATAGATTCTTGTGCAATACATCACCACAAAATTCCTTTCCTATGTGATATATCAATAGGAAGTTCAGCTCAAGTGTGATACAACAATGGGAACTCTTTAGGCCTAGCAATGCAGAAAAACCCACGGCTTTTCCATTGCATTTGTTGCACCTAAGATAATTTTCCCAATGATATATATCACTATGAAAGATAACATCCTAGCCACATTGTTGGATGCTCAAACCTATAGTCACAAGTCATCAAGATTTCTAACTCTTGTGTAACACATCCCTCACTTATCTTCAACCATATGAAATATCGATCCACTAACTAATTTCTATGCAATGAACTGTTGCTTGAAGAGAGTTTGGCAGTGATAAATTTCAAATCATATAATGCCTTGAATCTTATATCTCATTCAAAAGTTTTTATAAAGGTGACCTTTTCATTGATATTTAAACAAAATTCTATATTGTATTCCTCTTTCATGATGACAATAGCTATCCTAATTAACCCCTCACCGTGTTTGCGCCATCTAGCATCCACATAGCCATGTAGCAGTTGGATCAGGTAAAGTGTTTTTAACCCCCCTCTAGATAACATTTTCATTATTTTTCTGTCATTTCATTTATTCACCTTTACACACATTTCTCTTATAAATTGAGCTAGCTCACCATGCCCTAGTTCATTTTCTCCCCTTTCCTCCACTTGTCCCACTATTTCCCATAGGGCATACCTATACAACAAACTCATGTCCTATCTCAATCCCTCTACCCAAGCACCTCTTACTAGCAATAAGCCAACAAGGATACCTTTTATAACTCTAAATGACACCACGATTGCTCTAGTAGGGAAGCAACTCAAAATGAAGTCTCGAATGTAAGAAAAATTACATAGAAACCCTCCAAAAAACTGAGTTTTTCTTCTTCAATTCCCTCAGTACACTAACGAGGAGAGTTGCAATTCCCCATATGGCATAGAAAAGAGAGTTGCAATGTTCCAACACCTCAAAAAGGAGAGTTTAAGTGCCCAAGGTTGAAATATCGCATGGATAATGGTAGAAACGATAAAAAAAAATGATAATAATTATAAGATAAAAATGAAACGAACATATGAAATATCGTCATAAAAGTTTTTAGATACATTTGATCACTATTGAACTCATCTATAAAAACAAGGTTTAGCATGGTGAAAAGGGAGAGAAAGTAAGGGATAGGCACACGCTGCAAAAATTGGAACCTAATTCTCCTTGAGTAAGACAATAGTGAGTACTGAGGATTGATTGTGAGTTGTGGTGAGATAAGGAGCTAGAGGAAATATTTCAAGGAACAAAAATTGTAAGTTTTATTAATTTAATGAGAAATCGCACTTGACTTTTGCCCCCACCCCCCCGTCCCCATTTACATGTGTTATTCATGCAATTGTGAGCATGTGTTTTTGGATTAATTTTGGAATTAATTCTAATGTGGTCTACAAGAAGGAATATCTGCTGGATTTGTTGTGTGTTCCAAGGATTCCAAGGGCCAATATGGGTCTTGTGCAAAAATGTGGGTAAAAATACTAGTATAGAGTAAATTTTGTATAAACAATACCCTTCGTAGAGTAACAACCATGCCTTATTAATTATAAGTCTAAATTTCATGTCCTCACTCCCTCAACTATTGGACTTGTCTCTATGTTGAACCAACAATGTCCTTCTCATCATTTCATCAATTTTATGTCATATCATTGTTAAGGATTTCTCCCCATCATTCACACCACATCTTGATGATGCTATAGTAGTGCTTTGAGCCTCATATATACCTTCACCACTCATGGAAAATTTATTTTTTCGATTCCAGAACACATCATCCTTTCTCATTATTAGCACAAACCTTATCCTCTATATCATGATGAAGTGACTTTGTTGTACAATAAGGAACTTCCTTCTCTAAAACTGCAATCTTGTTTGATAAATCTTTTTTGCATGTGAAACTATAGTCTAGTGTAACATCACATTACTTAGAAACAAAATTACCAACTGAACGAGAACTGTAACTTCAAAATGAGAACTCTACCCCAAAAAACCCTTAATTTTGCATAAAGAAACATGAAAAAAAACCCTAAAAATGAAAAGTGTTGATGTTGCATCAATAAATTTTATTTTAAAGGTTAAAATTCCAATTTTTAAAGCAATGACATTAAAACCATTTCTTTTCTGCAATAAAAATGGAAAATAACCCCTAAAAGGAAAAGTATTGATGTTGCATCATCACTTCTTCTTCTTCTTCATATTTTGGGTTAAAATTCAAATTTTTTTATAACAATAGAATTAAAAACTAAAAATTATGTCCTCGGAATAGGAGATAGGATTGTATTGGCCACTTTCTCTACAGTAGATTGGCAATGCCCTTTACTTGGAGATCATCTTGCCTTTTGTACCACAATTGGATACAATGAACCTTAAAGAAATCACCTTGGGTCTCCTCAATTTAATGTTTCACACCCACCTTAATGTTTCACCTATCACTCCTTAGGGTTCATTACCTTTTCTCCATTTGATAATCCCCTCTAGTTCGTTTTCTCCAAGCTTGGTATCTTCTACTCACTTGCCTCACTTCAACTTCCATAGAATCACCTATGCTACATTCCCAAATCACTAATGCTTCAAGTTGTACGTGCGCATAATGTGTACAATCACCTTGTTAGCGACCTCTGTTTGGCCATTAGTTTTGGGGTGGAAAATTGTGGACTTAGTGAGATTGGTATCCAACATCAACTTGATACTTGACCAAATTGTAATTAGGAACCCGTTATCTAGATATGAGATAATGGATTGTGTGATCCCAAATTGTACCCACACTTGGTCAAAGAAGAGCTTAGCGGTATCTTTTGTTGTGATACTCTTCTTGTAGGCCACTAGAGTGGCCATCTTAGAGAATCAGTCTATTAACATGAAAAAACAGTTGTTGCCATGCTTCGTATAAGGAAGGCTTGACATGTAATCCATGGAGATGGATTCCCAAGGTTGACTAGGAATAGGTAGAGGAGTATATACGCCTTGCTTCTTGATGGTTGATTTGGCAATGGTGTAGGCAGTGAAGGATCTAATGTACATCCCAACATCGTGTCGAAGGTTCATCCAATAAAAATAATTTTTTAGCATTGCCACAATTTTCTCTACCCTAAAATGTGTAGGAACCTGATTATAGTGTACCTCCAAAATCATCTTAGCATGCTCGCGTGAAGGAACATAGAGGTGTCCCAAGTGGCATAATAGTGCAACTTGGAGGTGAAAATTTTGAACTCTTTTGCCTTCCAGAAGCATCTGGTATTTGTTTCTTGGTTCTGGATCACTCTTTTAAAGATGCGACCACTCTACAGTCTCATGCCCACAAGAATCGAGAATAATGGTTGGCGCCATGACCGATGGTTAGCGGAGGTAGTGTGCAACATTATTGGTGTTGCCCTTCTTATACTTAATATTAAAATGGAACTATTGTGGGTATGTGCACCATTTCTAGTGGTGATCATTATACAACTTCTTGTGTGTCTCTGTGAACTAAAGGAATCTCTGGTAATGTGTGGATGACTCTTTCCTTCCCTAGAATGTAATGCTTCCATTGTTGGTAGGATTGCATAATGGAATACATCTCTTTTTCATAAGTGGGATACTTTTTTACTACATCTGAACGTGTCTCACTGTGATATGCCACTGGATGCCCCTATTGAGTAAGAACTTCACCAATATCATATTCAGAGGCATATGTCTCTATTTCAAATGGTTGTTGCGAGTCTGGTAATGTGAGAACTGGTGCAAAGCAGAGTCGATTCTTCAACTTGACAAACACCTCCTATTGGGATTCAGACCAAAAGAAATTTACTTTTGCTCCTTCCTTAGTGACTTAACTTCAAGGCCAAGCGATATGAGAGAACCCCAACATGACCCTCTGGTAGAAGTTGGCAAGACATAGAAAGTCATAGAGCTCTATTAGAGTGGTTGGGGCTGGCCAATCTCGAATGAATTGTATATTGGCTAGGTCCACATGCACACCCTACTCATTAATGATGTACCCTAGATATTGAACCTGGGCCATGCCAAAAGTGCAGTTCTCCAAATTGGCACAAAGCTTGTGTTGTCGGATGACTTGGAGGACCTATCGAATATGGTGGAGGTGCTCTTTTGAACTCCAGCTGAAGATTATAATCTCATCCAAACACACCACCAAGAATGAGTTGGTGAAAGGCCACAAGATGTCATCCATCAGCCTCATGAAGGTTGTAGGGGAATTCTTCAACCTGAAAGGCATGACCATCCATTCGAAAAGGCCCTCCTTCGATTTTAAGGTAGCATTCCAGACATCAGAGGGTTCAATCAATACCTCGTGATAACCAAACTTCAAGTGAATCTTGCTAAAATATTTGGCCCACTTGCGCTGGTCTAGAAGGTCATCAATCCATGGGATTAGATACCTATTCTAGCTAGTGATCTTGTTCAACACCCGATAACCAATATAAAATCTCCAAGTCCCGTCCTTCTTTTGTACCAACACGATCAGGCTCATACAGGGTGATGAACTTTGCCTAATGTTCCATTTCTGCAACATGTTTTAAATCTTCATCTTGATTTCATTGTTCTTAAGAAAATACTATCGATAGATCAATCCATTGGGTAGCGGCGCTCCCAGGGTTAGGTCGATGGAGTGCTTGACCTGAGAGTGTATGGGCAATATCGTGAGTGAGGTGAAGATGTCCCTGTACTCCTCCACAACCTTGACCATCTGCTTCTTTCATGCAAAGAAGCCCTATCTAGAGGCTATGGCCACATTATTCTTCTTTCCCTCAGTGTTAATCATAAGGAAAACAAATTTCCTAGTCTGGGAAATGATCTCACTGCATTGCTTTGTAGTGATCAAAGAACTGGCAGTACGCAGTGCTACCTCCAATATCATGTCCAACTTATTTCCCAAAGAAATAATAATAGGGTGAGGCCCAGACTCATACACAACATATCATTTCCACAACTATATTTGGCCTAATAATATATCACAAACTTCAAGATGAGTAACATCACACAGTACCTCATTTGTGAAGGGCTTGATGTTGCAAGCAAGTTGACACCATTGGCTAAGGCAGAGATCTCGCTCTTGGTGAATCCATACGATGGTGTATGGTTATGGGTGTGGGGTGGTCGATAGGCCCAACCACTTCATGACCTCTACTAAAATGAGGTTCTTTTGTCTACCGCTGTCAACAATGAACTGCAACAGACAACCCTTCACCCACATCTATGAGTGGAAGAGCCACTCCCCTGCTTCTGGATCTTCAGGATCATTGTTCTAGATCTTAACGGTGGCAGTGGTGCATTAGTCTCTGCATCGATAATATGCTTTCCTTTGTCATCACCCTTGTTGGTTTTTGACTCAGAGTCAGAACATGCATCTGATTTGGAAGCCTTCAGCTTTACCACAAGTGGCTTCTTAGCTCAACACTCACTTGTGTTGTGAGTGGGGATCTTATGGAACTCACGCCATTTACCTATTTCCTTCATTGTCTTCATGGCGAGACCTGTTGTAGCTGTGTTGGACATAAGGGAGGCTTTCATCCCATGTACATGGATTCTTCGAGTTGTACATGTGCATAATGTGTATGATCACCTTGTTAATGACCTCTGTTTGGCCATCAAGTTTGGGGTGAAAAGTCGTGGACTTAGTGAGATTGGTATCCAACATCGACCCAATACTTGACCAAATTGTACTTAGGAACCTTTTGTTTGGATATGGGATAATGGATTGTGGGATCCCAAAGTGTACCCACACTCATTCAAGGAAGATCTTAGCAATAGCTTCTGTTGTGATACTATTCTTGCAGGCAACTAGAATGGCCATCTTCGAGAATCTGTTTACTAACATGAAAACCCAGTCGTTTCCATGCTTTGTAGAAGGAAGCCCTGAAATGTAATCCATGGAGATGGATTTCCAAGGTCAATTAGGAATAGGCAGAGGAGTATATAGGCCTTGCTTCCTGATGGTCGGTTTAGCAATGGCGCAGGCAGTGCAGGATTTGATGTACTTCCTAACATCCTGTCAAAGGTTCATCCAATAAAAATACTTTTGTATCACTGCCACTATTTTCTCTATTCTGAAATGTATAGCAACCTGACTATAGTGTGCCTCACAAATCATCTTAGCACACTCACATGAAGGAACACAGTGGTGTCCCAAGTGGCATAACTGTGCAACCTGGAGGTGAAAATTTTGAACTTGCTTGCCTTCCAGGAGCGTCTGGTATGTGTTGCTGAATTCTGGATCACTTGTGTAAAGATGCGATCACTCTGCAGTCTCATGCCCATAAGAGTGGAGCATAGTGGTCAGCGACATGAATGACGGTCAGCTGAGGTAGTTTCCCATATTGTTGGTGTTTCCCTTCTTGTACTTAAGGTTAAAATTAAACTATTATAGGTATGTGGACCATTTTTGATGGAGATCATTCAATCACCTCCCATGTGTCTGTATGAACTACAAGAGTCTGTGGTATGTGTGGATGAATCTTTCCTTCCCTAGAATGTAATTCTTCCATTTTCGATAGGCTTGCACAATTGAATACATTTCTTTGTCATAAGTGGGAAACTTTTTGACTGTGTCTGAAAGTGTCTCACTGTGATATGCCACTGGATGCCCCCGCTGAGTGAGAACTGCACCAATAGCATATTCAAAGTCATATGTATTGATCTCAAATGGTTGTTGCTGGTTTGATAAAGTGAGAACTGGTGTAGAGAAGATCTGATGCTTCAACTTAGAAAACGCATTCTATTGGGATTCAGACCAAAATAAATTTTGTTTCACTCCTTCCTTGGTGACTTGACTTAAAGGCCAAGTGATATGAGAGAACCCCAAAATGACCCTGTGGTAGAAGTTGGCAAGACACAAACGACGTAGAGCTCTATTAGAGTGGTTGTGGCTGACCAATCCCGAATGACTTGTATATTGGCTAGGTCCACATGCACACCTTGCTCATTAATGATGTACCCTAGATATTGAACCTGGTTCATACCAAAAGTGAATTTCTCCAAATTAGCACAGATCTTGTGTTGCCACAGAATTTGGAGGATCTATTGAATATGGTGGAGGTGCTCTTCTAAACTCTGGCTGAAGATCAGAATGTCATCCAAATACACCACCACGAATGAATTATTGAAGGGTCACAAGATGTCATCCATTAGCCTCATGAAGGTTGTGGGGGCATTGATCAACCTGAAAGGCATGACCATCCATTCAAAAATGCCCTCCTTGGATTTGAAGGTAGTATTCTAAACATCAAAGGGTTCGATCGGTACCTGTTTATAATCAATCTTTAATTCAATCTTGTTGAAATATTTAGCCCACTTGAGTTGGTCCATAAGGTCATCAATCCATGGGATTAGATACCTATTCTAGCCATTGATCTTGTTTAGGACTCGATAGTCAATAGAGAGTCTTCAGGTCCCATCCTTCTTTTGTACCAACAAGATCGGGTTCATATAGAATGATGAACTTGGCCTAATGTGCCCTTTTTGCAACATCTTCTAAATATTCATCTTGATTTCATTGTTCTTCAGAAAAGAGTGTCGATAGATCGATCAATTGGGTAGTGGCACTCCCAGGGTTATGTCGATGTAGTGATTGACTTGACAATGTATGAGGTAATGTTGTGGGTGAGGTGAAGATGTCCCTGTGCTTCTCCACAACCTTGGCCATGTGCTGATTTCATGTGGAGGAGCCCTACCTAGAGTCTATGGCTACATTATTCTTCTTTCCCTGAGTGCTAATCATAAGGAAAACAAATTTATCAATATGGGAAATGATCTTATTACATTTCTTCACAGTGATAAAAGAACTAGCAGTAGGCGGTGCTACCTCCATAATTGTGTACAAATTATTTTCCAAAGAAACAATAAAAATGTGAGGCCTAGACTCATACACAAAACGTCTCTTCCACAAGTATACTTGACCTAATAATACATCAAAAAATTCAAGAGAAGAAACATCACACAATACCTCATCTATGAAGGGCTTGGTGCTGTAGGCAATGCGACACCATTGGCTAAGGTGGAGATCTTGCCCTCAGTGAAGCCATACGATAGTGTATGGTTGCAGGTGTGGGGCCATTGATAAGCCTAATGACTTCATGAACTCTACTAAAATGACGTTCTTTTGGCTCTCGTTTTTTATAATGAACTGCAACGTAGAACCCTTCACCCACATCTGTGAATGGAAGAGCCACTCCCCTGCCTCTAGATCTTTGGGATCATCCTTCTAGATCTTATTGCTGGCAATGGTCGAATTAGTCTTCGCATCAATAATATGATTGCCTTTGTCCTTCCCCTTGTTGGTTTCTAACTCAGACTCAGAACATGCATCTGATTTGGAAGCCTTCAGCTCATCCACAAGTGAATTCTTGGCTTAGCACTCACTTGTGTTGTGAGTGGGGCTCTTATGAAACTCACACCATTTCGCTATTTCCTTATTTGTCTTCATGGTGTTGTTATTTTCTTGTGGCTATGGTGGGTTGTCTTGGGTCATCCCGCCTTGTCCTTGTCCCTTGTTCTGCAATTTGGGGGCAACTTTTCCTTCCTTCGGATTTGCAAATCCAAAGTCTTGCTTCTTCTATTTAAATTTCTACTCGATCTTTACAGCGTGTCGATAGGCGATGCCAAGTGAGGAGATGTCTAGTAACTCCATCTCATCCTGGATGTACTTGCATAGACAACCACGGTACGTGAGTACCAAATGCCGCTCAAAATCCTTGATACCCAACTTTATGCAAAGGGTATGGAAAAAATTTGTGAGCTCTTACAGATCATGGGTCCTTCCCTACTGCAGCGTGGTCCAATTTATGTATTTATCTTCATAGCTACTAATAGGGTAATTTTGTTCCTTGATGATGTCATAAAAGGAATTCCAAGTGTGTGAGGATGAAAATAGTGAGGATTCCCTCTCATCATTTTGTTCACAATAGGTTTCCCACAAGCGCTTGCCATGTGCAGCGAATTTGAGGAGTGTAAAAGTAATATTTTCCTGATTGTAAAAGTCATCAATTGAAAAATATCCTTCCAATAGATTTAACCATCTACCTACATCATCTACATCTTTCTAGTGTTCAAATATGGCAATGTCAAAGTTAACTTGTACCTTAAAATGAGTGGCACCTTCAGAGTGGCTACTGAATGAAGATGTGTCACCTGTGCGTAGCTGTCGAAGTATCTTAGAAAATTGATCCATAATCACATTACTTTATTGCTCAAGGGCTTCCTCAAGCAATATTTTGAAAGGATCTCTTGCCCCCTTGTCTTTCTTTTCTTCCACCATGGGAGGCTGTTGGGGTTTGTGAGGAGGACCTTGCAATGGTTCAACTAGTTTGAGCTCTAACTCCTTATAGATTGACCTCATTGGGGACATGCAAAGAAAAATAGAGAAAGAGAAGACCTGATCCAGATGGATATTGGTGGCCACCTACCTATTCCACGTCGACCCCCTAGTTAGTTTCATATGTTTCCTTGTTCATTTCAAAATTTACTATTTTTAGCCTTTTTCGGTTCCTCAACTTCGGGAGTAGCTTTGACCCCCCTAAACGATGTTTTTTTGGGTTCACGACAGACCATTGCCATAGGCATGGGCTTGCAGCAAAACATGTAGTACTCATAGATACCTTTCCAATAAGGTATCGTACATACCAAACTAAGATAATATGATTAAGTTACAACCCTGGGAAATTGGCTGCCCAACTAACCCCAACGGGGCCCACAAAAACTTGGTGTTACATCTCCTAGGGTTAGGGTTTTGGTTGTTTAGGGTTTTCTCATGTTTTCCAATAATAAATAGGCCCTTGAGTCTCATTTTAACAGAGTTCAGAGGCATGTATCCACCACATCTCTTCTCAGAGATAAGCTACCATCACCCGATCTATCTTATTTCCATTATGTTTGTAAGCATAGTTAAATATTTTTCTATTAATGAAATGAAGTGTTTTTATACTACATCTCTATGTTTATGATTATATATGTAAGTTGTTGCATTCATGTTTAAGTTTGGATCAGTGGTATCAGAGCGGTCTGCTCTTTCTCTGTTTTTCTTTGCATGTCCCCAACAAGGTCAAGGTATAAGGCGTTAGGGATTGATTTGGTTGAACCATTGCAATATCAACTTAGAAAAACCCAACAACCTCCCATGGTGGATGAAACGAAAGACAAGGGGGGTAGGATATCCTTTCAAAATGTTTCTCGAGGAATCCTTCGAGTGACAGAGGGACGTGATGATGGATAAATTTTCCCAGATCCTTCGATGACTACCCACAAGCGATGCATCTTCATTGAGTAGCCACTCGTTTTAAGGTACAAGTTAACTTTGATATTCCCATATTTGAAGGCCTGATAGATGCAAACACCATAGATAAATGGTTTAATCTATTGGAAGGATATTTTTCCATTCATGACTTTTCCAATTGGGAAAAGACTACCTTTTCAATTCTTAAAGTGCCCCACACATCAAGGACTGGTGGGAAACCTACTGTGAACAAAAGGACGAGAGTGAACCCCCACTATTTTCAGCCACACCCACTTAGAATTCTTTTTGAGACACCATCAAGGAATAATATTACCCTATCGGGAGCTATGAGGACAAATACATAAAGTGGACTATGCTACAATAGGGAAGGGACCAAAATGTGCCAGAGTTCACAAATAATTTCCATAGCCTTCGCACGAAGATAGGTATCAAGGATACTGAGCAGAATTTGGTGCTCAAGTACTGTGGTTTTCTACACAAGTACATCCAAGATGAGATAGATTTCTTGGACATTTCCTTTCTCGGCACAACGTATCTGTACATTGTCAAGATTGAGGAGAAATTTAAACAAAAGAAGTGGGACATTGGATTTGTGAATCCAAAGCAAGGAAAAGGTGCCCCCAAACCATAGAACAAAGGACAAAGAAGGACACAAGAAACTGGTGTGATTTCCATAAGAGCTCCACTTACAATACAAGTGAGTGTCAGGACAAGTAGCCACTAGTCGTTGAGCTGAAGCCTTCTAAATTAGATGCAAATTCTAGCTTTGAATCAAAACCGATAAGGGAACTGACAAAGGGAAGTAGATCATTGATGTGGAGCCTAGTGCCACCATGACCACCATGAACATCCAAAACATTGAGCCTCAAGATCAAGAGGAGGGGGGACACCTCTTCCACTCACAGATGTGGGTGAAGGGTTCTCTGCTGTAGTTCATTGTCGACATTGGGATCCAAAAGAACCTCATTTCAATAGAGGTCATGAAGCATCTGGGCTTAAAGACTACAACACATCTACAACCGTACACCATCAGGTGGCTTCACCAAGGACAATATCTTCATGTCAGCTAGCAGTGCTACCTTCCCTGCAACATCAAGCCCTTCACGGATGAGGTACTGTGTGACATTTCTCCTCTTGAAGTTTGTGATGTATTGTTAGGACAACCATACTTATGGAAGCGACATGCTATATATGAGTCTAGACCTTGGTTTTTTATTATTACTTTGGCTAATAAGTTGTATAGGATAATGGAGGTAGCCTCGCCTACCACCATCTATTTGATCACTACAAATAAACACAGTAAGATCATTTCCTAGACCAGGAAATTTGTTTTCCTTATGATTCACCCCTGGGTAAAGAAGAAGGTTGTTTCCATAGCTTCTAGGTAGGCCTCATCTGCACAAAAACAATAGATGGACAAGGTCGTGGAGGAGTACAAGGATATTTTCACCTCACCACAGGGGTACCTTTACATTGCTAGGTCAAGCATTCCATCAAACTGACTCCGGGTGTGCCACTACCCAATGGACTGATCTATTGATGCTCTATTTTGGAGAATTATAAGATGAAAAGGTAGATTAAAGAACTATTATAGAAAGGGGAGATTAAGCCAAGATCATCACCTTGTGGGAGCCCAATTGTATTGGTACAAAATAAGAATGGGATCTGGAGGATCTGTATTGACTATTGGACACTGAACAAGATCACTGTCTGGAAATGTATCCAATCCTACAGATTGATGACCTTCTGGACCAGATCAAGGGGGCCAAATATTTTAGCAAGATTGGCTTGAACTCAAGTTATCATCATGTGCCTATCTAACCCTCTGATGTGTGGAATACTGACTTCAAATCCAAGGAGGGCCTTTCAAATGGTTGGTCATGTCGTTCGGATTGATGAATGCCCTTGTAAGCTTCATGAGACTAATGGACAACATCTTGAGAACCTTCGCCAATGCATTCGTGGTGGTGTATTTAGATGACATATTGATCTTCAGTCATAGTTGGGAAGAGCACCTCCACCATATTTGACAGGTCCTTTAAACACTACACCAACACAAGTTGTGTGCTAACTTGGAGAAATGCACCTTTGACTTGACCCACGTTTAATATTTGGGGTACATCATTGATGAGAAGGGTGTACATGTGGACCCATTCAAGATACAATTCATTCAAGATTTTCCAACCCCAACAACTCTAACAGAGTTATGCATCTTTTTGGATATTTCCAATTTCTAACGTAGGTTCATGTTGGGGTTCTCTCATATCACTTGCCCTTTAAGTCAAGTCACCAAGGGCAGAGCGAAAGATTTTTTTTTTGTCGAAAACCAAACAACAAGCATTCTCTGAGTTAAAGAATCATGTCTTCTATGCACCAATTCTCACATTACCATACCTACAACAACCATTTGAGATTGAGATAGATGCGTTCGACTATGCTATTGGTAAAATTCTTACTTCGCATGGGAATCCAATGGCTTACCACAGTGAGACACTTTCAGACATAGTTTGAAATTACCCCACTTACAACAAAGAAATGTATTCCATTGTGAAGCCCCACCATCAATGGAAGCATTACATTCTAGGAAGAAAACGATCATCCACACAGACCACCAACCTCTACAGTTCACACAACCACAAGGGAAGTTGTAGAATGATCAACATCAGAAATGGTCCACCTATTTGCAATAGTTCCATTTGAATGTTAAGTATAAGGAGGGAAACAACAATAATGTTGTCGATTGCCTCAACCAACCACCAGTCATGGCATTGATCACTATGCCTGACTACTGTGGGCAAGAGACATCATGGTGGATGCATCTTAACAAGAGCGATCTAGAATTCGGTAGCATATACCAAACACTCCTGGAAGGGAAGAAATTTCTAAATTTTTTCCTTCAAGATGCACTATTATGCCACATGGGACACATTTGTGTTCCTTTAAGTGTGCATGCCAAGATGATTTGGGAAGCACACTACAGTCGGGTTGCTAGACATTTTGGAGTAGAGAAAATAGTGGCAATATTGCAAAAGTATTTTTATTGGTCGAAACTCATCAGGATGTTGGGAAGTACATTAGATCCTACACCACCTGCACCATTTAGAAACCAACCATCAAGAAGCAAGGCCTGTATATTCCTCTACCTACTCCTAGCCAGCCTTGGGAATTTGTCTCCATGGATTACATGTCGGGCCTTCCTTCTACTAAGCATGATAACGATTACATTTTCATGGTCATCGACAGATTCTCTAAGATGGCCATCATGGCAGCCTGTAAGAAGACTATCATAGCAAAGGCCACTGCTAAGCTCTTCTTTCAGTGAGTATGGGTACACTTTGGGATCCCATAGTCCATTGTCTTAGATCAGGATAGCAAATTCCTCGATGCATTTTGGTGAAGTCTCTAGTCGATGCTAGATATGAAACTTACTAATTCCATGGCTTTCCATCCCCAAAATGATGGCCAAACTGAGGTTGTCAACATGAAGATCGTACACATTCTGCGCATGTACAACTCGAAGCATCCACCCATGTGGGATGAAAGTCTCCCCTATCTCCAACATAGCTACAACAGAGATCTCCAGAGCTCAACAGGCCATAACCCCTTTCAGGTAGGGTTGGGATTTCAGCGATTATGCCCCATTGATGCGGCCATACTAGTTGTAGCCCCTCAGGTAGATTCTGCTCATGTTCAGTCCGAAGTTGAAAGGGCTTACAGGTTCATTGAGTGCATTCAACACATCTGTCATCAAGTCCATAAGATATTGGATAGAGCCAATGCTAATTACAAGCAACGCCATGATCTGCATCGAGTGTCGTACAAGTTCCAGGTGGGTGACAAAGTTTGGATACATTTGTAGAAGGAGTGCCTTATTGGATCCCACCGTAAGCTTTTCCGACTCCTATATGGGCCATACACCATCACCAAGGTCATTGGTGACAATTCCTTCAAGATCAACATCCTATCGTTCCTTGTTCTGCACCCAGTGTTCACTGTAGATCGTCTTCGACCATACTTTCTAGGATTGTTGGACACATATGACATTGCAGAACAACTCACACCAACAGAGCTCAACCTGGATTGCATGGAACATGCCACAACTGATATGATCATGGATACATACATCAAGAACACTCAACAATAGAGTATAGAGCTATATCGAGTTGTCAAATCAGGCCAACTCCTTCACCAGTGAAAGTGGTTCACCAGGGACCAGGTTCAAATAAAATTTCCTCACCTCATGGAGGCTCTGCACGCAATAGGGACCATTTCTTCCAAAGGAGGGAGGAATTATCCAAGTGGATATTGGTGGCCACCTGCCTATTCCACCTCGACCCCCCAATCAATTTTAGTTGTTTCCTTATTCATTTCAACATTTACAATTTTTAGCAGTTGTCCAGATCCTGAACTTCTAAGCAATTTTGACCCCATAAATGACGCTTTTTTGGGGTTTGTGACAGGTCATAGCCGTAGGCATGGTCCTATGGAAAAACCTATAGTACTGAGAGAGACCTTGCCAACAAGGTATCACACATGCCAAATGGAGACAATATGAACAAGTTACGACCCCGGGAAGTTTACTACCCAACTAACCCCAACGGGGCCCACAAACTCTTGGTGTGACATCTCCTGGGGTTAGGGTTTTGGTTGTTTAGGGTTTTCTCATGTTTTCCAATGATAAATAGGCCCTTGAGCCTCATTGTAACATAGTTGAGAGGCATGTAGCCACCACATCTCTTCTCAGAGATGAGCTACCATCGCCCGTTCTGTCTTATTTCCATTATGCTTGTAAGCATAGTTCAATATTTTTCTATTAATGAAATGAAGTGTTTTTCTACTGCATCTCTGTGTTAATGATTATATCTGTAAGTTGTTTCATTCTCGTTTAAGTTTAGATCAAAACCGCTCTAATACCACTGATCCAAACTTATGCAGGAACACAACAAAATACATATAGACACATAAAAAAAGAGATGGAGTAGAAATAAAACTTCATTTCATTAATATCAAAGAACTGAAATATGCTTACAAACAAAAATGGAAATAAACCAGCTTGGGTGATGGTGGCTTATCTCTTTGAAGAGATGTGGTGGCTACATGCCTCTGAACTATGTTACAATGAGTCTATAGGGCCTTTTTGTTATTGAACAACAAGGGAAAACCCTAAACAATGGAAACCCTAACCCCAAGAGATGGAATGACAATGGTTTGTAGGCCTAATTGGGGTTAGTTGGGCAGTCAACTTCCCGGGGTCATAACTTGGTCATATTATCTCTGTTTGGTGCATATGATACCTCATTGGAAATATATCTCCGATTACTAGAGGATTTTCCATAGGACTTTCCTATCACTAAGCCTATAACAAACCTCAAAGAAAATTCGTTTATGGGGTCAAAATTTCTCTGGACATTCAGGACCCGAAAAACGACTAAAAATAGTAAATGCTACTATAAACAAGGAAATTAATGAAAGCAACTAGAGGTATAGGTGGAATAGGTGGGTGGCCACCAATATCAACTTGGATTATTTCTCCCTCCCTGGGAAGCAATCATCCCCATTGCATGGAGATCCTCCATGAGGTGAGGAAATTTCTGTTGAACTTGGTCCCTGGTGAACCAATTGCCCTAGGGAAGGAGGTGGCTCGCTTTGACAACTAAATATAGTTGGATCCTTTGTTTGTGAGTGTTATTTATCTATGTTTCCATGATCCAATTAGTTGTGGCCTATTCCATGCAGTCTGGGTTTAAATATGGTTGTGTGAGTTGTTTTGCAGTGTCAGACGTTTCCAACAATGGTGGAAAGTATGGCCGAAGGTAGTTAACATTGAATACTAGCTGCAAGCCAAGGAATAGTGGAATGTTGAGCTCAAAGGAATTGTCCCCTACAACCTTGGTGATGGTGTATGGCACATATTAGAGTGGGTGAATCTTGTGGTGGGGCCCAACAAGGAGTTCCTTCTGCATATGTAGCCAAACTTTGTCGCCCACTGGAACTTATCTGGCACCTGATGTTGATCATGTCAATGATTGTAATTAACATTGGATCTTTCTAATATGTCATGGAACTATTGGAGGATGTGATGAATGCACTCAATGAAGTTATTATCCGTATCAACTTCGGACTGGACATGAGTCAAATCTACTTGAGTAGCTACAAACGGTATGGCCACATCAATGGGACATAGTGGCCAAAATCCCAATCGCACCTGAAAGTGGTTGTGGTCAGTTGAGCTATGGAGAGCTATATTATAGCTATGTTAGACATACGAGAGGATTTCATCCCATGTGCATTGATGCTTCATGTTGTACATGCACAAAATGTGTATTATCATCCTGTTGACGACCCCTGTTTGGCCATCAGTTTGGGGATGCAACATCGTGGACTTACTGAGCTTGGTATCTAACATTGACCAGAGATTTGACCAAAATGTACTTAGGAACCTTCTATCTGATCTAAGATAATAGAATGTGGGATACCAAAGTGTACCCAGACTCATTCAAATAAGAGTT
This sequence comes from Pinus taeda, assembly GCA_000404065.3. Taxonomy (NCBI): domain Eukaryota; kingdom Viridiplantae; phylum Streptophyta; class Pinopsida; order Pinales; family Pinaceae; genus Pinus; species Pinus taeda. The sequence continues at coordinate 57,500 of APFE030567973.1, forward strand.
TAATAGTGGCTTTTGTTGTGACACTCTTCTTGCAGGCTGCAAGAATGAACATCATAGAGAATTTGTTGATGACCATGAAAACATATTTGTTTCCATGCTTTGTAGAAGGAAGGCCCGACATGTAATCCATGGATATTGATTCTCAAGGTCAACTAGGAATAGGAAAAGGACTATATAGGCAAAGGTTTGGAAATGGCAGAGGTAGTGTAGGATCTGATGTACTTCTCAACATCCTGTCAAAGGTTTGACCAATAAAAATACTTCTACATCAGTGCCACTATTTTCACTACCCTAAAATGTATAGTGACTCGACTATAGTGCACCTCCCAAATCATCTTAGCACGCTCACTTGAAGGAACACAGAGGTGTCCTAGGTGGAATAATAGTGCATCTTGGAGGTGAAAACTTGGAACTTGCTTGCCTTCTAGGAGCATCTCGTATGTGTTTCTGAATTCTAGATCACTCTTGCAAAGATGCGTCCACCCCGTAGTCTCATGCCCATGAGAGTCGAGCACAATGGTCTATGCCATGACTGGCAGTTGGCTGAAGCAGTATGCAACATTATTGGTGATGCCCTTATTGTACTTAATATTCAAATGGAACTGTTGCGTGTACATGGACCATTTCTAGTGGCGACCATTCTGTAACTTCCCTTGTGTCTGTATGAACTGCAGGGGTCGGTGGTCTGTGTGGTGACCATTTCCTTCCTCATAATCTAATGATTCCATTGTTGGCAGACCTGCACAATGGAATACGTCTCTTTGTCATAGGTAGGATACTTTTGGACTGTGTCTGAATCTATCTCACTATGATATTCCACTCGATGCCCCTGCTACGTAAGAACTACACCAATAACATAGTTAGAGGCCTTTGTCTCGATCTCAAATGGTTGTTGTAGGTCTAGTAATGTGAGAACTAGTGGAGAGAAGAGGTAATGCTTCAACTCGAAAAATGCCTTCTGTTGGGATTCATACCAAAATAAATTTTATTTCGCTCCTCCCTTGGTGACTTGACTCAAATTCAAAGTGATATGAGAGGATCAAAAAAAGAACTTGTGGTAGAAGTTAGAAAGACCCAAAAAGCTGCGGAGCTCTATTAGAGTGGTTGGGATTGACCAATTCCAAAGGACTTGTATCTTATATGGGTCCACATGCACACTCCTCTCTTCGATGATGTACCCTAGATATTGAATCTAGTTTATACCAAAAGTGCATTTCTCCAAATTGGCACACATATTGTGTTGCTGTAGGTTTTGGAGGACACGTTGAGTATGGTGGAGGTTCTCTTACCAAATTTGGATGAAGATCATAATTTCATTCAAATACACCACCACAAATGAGTTGGTGAAGGGTCACAAGATGTCATCCATCATCTCCATGAAGGTTGCGAGGGCATTCGTCAACCCGAAAGGCATGACCAACTATTTGAAAAGGCCCTCCCTAGATTTGAAGGCAGTCTTCCACACATTGGAAGGTTGGATCGGTACCTAGTGATAACTAGACTTCAAATCAATCTTGCTAAAATATTTGGCCCACTTGATCTGGTCCAAAAGGTCATCAATTCGTGGGATTGGAAACCTATTCTGGACAATGATCTTGTTCAATGCGCAATAGTCAATACAGAGGCTCAAGTCTTGTCCTTCCTCTATAACAACAAAATTAGCCTCCCACAGGGTGATGAACATGGAACAATGTGCCCTTTCTTCAAGAACTCCTGAATCTACCTCTTGATTTCATTATTCTCTAGAATAGAGCATCGATAGATTGGTCCATTGGGTAGTGGCACACCTAGGGTCAGATCGATGGAGTGCTTGACGTGACATGTGTAGGTACCCCCGTAGGTGAGGTGAAAATGTCCCTGTACTACTCCACAACCTTGTCCATCTATTGCTCTCATGCAGAGGAGCCCTTTCTAGAGGTAGTGGCCATAATATTCTTCTTGTCCTGAGGGTGAATCATAAGGAAAATAAATTTCCCTGTCTGGGAAATGATCTGACCACATTACTTAATAGTAATCAAAGAAAAGAAGGTAGGCAGTGCTACCTCCGACATCCTATACAACTTATTACCCAAAGTATTAATAACAGTGTGAGGCCTAGACTCATACAGAACATGTCACTTCCACAAGTATGGATGGCCTAATAATACATCAAAAACTTCAAGAGGAGAATAATCACATAGTACCTCATCTATAAAGGGCTTGATGTTGTAGGGAACACGACACTATTGGTTGAAATGAATATCCCACCCTTGGTGAATCCATTCGATGGTGTACGGTTGTGGGTGTGGTGTGGTTGGTAGGCCAAAATGCTTCATGACCTCTACTGAAACGAGGTTCTTTTGGCTTTGCTAATGACAATGAACTGCAGCTAAGAAACCTTCACCCACATCTATGAGTGGAAGAGCCATTCCCGCTCCTCTGGATATTCGGGCTCATCCTTTCGGATCTTGGTAGTGAAAACGGTGACACTAGGCTCTGCATCAATAATATGATTCCATTTTTCATTGCCTTTGTTGGTTTTTGACTTAGAGTCAGAACATGCATCTGATTTGGAAGCTTTCAGCTCGAACACCAGTGACTTCTTGGCTCCCCACTCACTTGTTTTATGAGTGGGGATCTTGTGGAACTCACACCATTTTCTTGTGTCCTTCTTTGCCTTCAACTTCAGTGGTTTATCTTGGGTTACCTTGCCTTGGCTTTTTCCTTTATTCTATGGTTTGGGGGTGCATTTTCCTTGCTTGAGATTCATAGATCCAAAGTCTCGCTTCTTCTCTTTGAATTTATACTCGATGTTGAAATCGCATCGACAAGCAACGCCAAGCGAGAAAATGTCCAGGAAATCTATGTCATCCTAGATTTACTTGTATATAAAACCATGGTACTTGAGTACCAAATTCCGTTTAGAATCCTTACTACCCAACTTCGTGCTTAGGGTATGGAAAACATTTGTGAACTCCAACACATCTTGGTCCCTTCCCTACCGCAATGTCATCCACTCTATGTATTTATATTTGTAGCCCCTAATAGGAGAATATTGTTCCTTGATGGCTTATCAAAAATAATTCCAAGTGGATGCGTAAAAAAAAAATGAGGATTCCTTCTCTTCCTTTTGTTCAGAGTAGGTTTCCCACTAGTCCTTGACATGTGGGGCAACTTTGAGGAGTGAAAAAGTAATATTTTCCTGATTGGAAAATTCATGAACTGAAAAATATCCTTGCAATATATTTAACCATCTATCTATGATGGCTGCGTCTATCTCCTTCAAATATGTGAATGTCAAAGTTAACTTCTACCTTCAAAGGAGTGGTGCCTCTAGAGTGGCTTTTAGATGAATATGCGCCACCTGTGGGTAGACATTGAAGGATCTGGGAAAAGTTATCCATCATTGGATTCCTTTGTTGCTCGAGGGCTTCCTTGAGCAATATTTCGAAAGGAACTCCTGACCCATTGTATGTCTTTTCTTCCACCACGGGAGGCCATTGGGGTTTGCGAGGTTGGCCTTGGAAAAATTCAACAAGTTCAAGCCATAAATCCTTATAGTTTGACCTCAATGGGGACATGAAAAGAAAAATAGGGAAAGAGAAAACCACTTTGATACCATTCATCAATTCTTATGCAAGAATACAACAAAATACAAACATACACATAAACACAAAGATGTAACAGAAATACAACTTCATTTCATTAATCTCAAAGAACTGAAATATGCTTACATACATAAATGGAAATAAACTAGCTCAAGCGATGGTACCTTAACTTTGAGAAGACATGTGGTGGCTACATGCCTCTAAACTACACTATAATAAGGCTCCAGGGCCTTTTTATTATTGAACAACAAGGAAAAACCATAAACAACCAAAACCCTAACCCCAAGAGTTGGAACGTAAAGATTTTATGGGCCCCATTGGGTTTAGTTGGGTAACCAACTTCTCAGGGTTGTAACTTGGTCATATTATCTCCATTTGGCACATACGATACATTTTTGGAAATATCTCTCCGAGTACTACAAGATTTTCTATAAGACCATGCTGCAGACCTCAAAAAAGTATTGTTTAGGGGGTAAAAATTACTCCAGAAGTTTAAGACCCAAAAACTTCTAAAAATAGTAAACGATGCTATAAACAAGAAAACTGATGAAACCGACTGGAGGTCTAGGTGGAATAGGTGGGTGGCCACCAATATCCACTTAGATCAGCCACACCTCCACTTCTTTCCATCGTCTCTCCCATGACATGCAAATTGATTTCCCCCCTAACATCTCCTCTCCCTCCTCCCCTTCCCCCTCAACTTCAACCTCCCCTCCCCTGGGCTCTAATTCTCTCCCCATTTTCATGGATCCAGTAGATCATTCCTCTCCTTCATGCATGCATTTAGAAGTTTCTCCTTAGCTTATAACTTCCATAATGAAAACTCCTCCAACCTCTCAACATCACTCTAGTGCACATGGATATTACATCATTAAGGAGAAGCTTGAATAAGGGGTCGTCACGAAGTCTTCTGGCATTAGGTAATCTCAATTTAGGTAGGCTGACTCCTCCATAGGTTTCTAAGATGCTCAAGCTTCTTATGGTTTTTACTAGTCTCGTTTATTTCAACACTACAACACTCTTTCTCGGTGGAATCAGTTGGTGGCTTGGTACCACTCAATTTAACATTGCAATTTTTTTTGTGTCCTTTTATGCTATGTGATAGTCTCAAACTGATATTTCATGCTAATGTCCCTATTTTCCCCTCTGAGGAGCATAGAAATATTTTTGAAACTGTATCTATTTTCCCCCTATGTGGGGCAAAGAGCTCTGAAGGGTGATGGGCATAGACCCCCCATGATATCCAGACTGACTATTATGTATATTTCATTGTTAATATAATGTGAATACCTTTGCTTACAAAAAAAACTAAAATTGTTGTCCAATAAACATGAAAATACACCCCAAAATCGAAAAATGTTGATGGTGCATCAACATTTTAGTTGTTAAAATATCAAGATTTTTTAGCAATGACATTAAAAATAAAATATACGACTTCAAAAAACCTTAAAATTCTAATAGTTTTCGATGATATCATTCAAGATAAAATATGATGACTCAGAAAAACCTAAAAATCCCAATACTTTTCAACCATGGTATTAAAGATAAATATCATAAATCTTTAAAAACTTAAAATTTTGATATTTATAAACCATGGCATTAAAGATAAAATATCATGACTTCTAAAACTTTAAAATTTCAATATTTTTCACTGGAAAAATTAAAATCATGTATCATGACTTAAAAAAAACCTTTAAAATGAATACCTTAATCAAAGAACCATTTGGCGAAGAGTAATTTTCTTTTAAATGCTAAAAGTATACCTCTTTTAAAATATTAGCTAAGACAACTTGACACATTGCAACGAAAAATTAAAAATCAACCATCAAATTGACATGAAGTGGGGGAAGACTTAACCCATTGCATTGAAAACTTAAAAATAAGCAATCAAATTGACACACAGTGGGGGCGAACTTGGTCTACTATAACAAAAACTTAAAAATCAACTATCAAATAGACAAATAGTCATCCAGGGATCTTTTGCTTATAGATGTATGAAAAGAATCACATGTGGGAATTGCAGCTTAACACGGAAATTTAATGTGCACACAAGAAAGAAGAAGAAAAACACATAAAGGCACGACAAGAAGACAACAAGACTTGATAACAGAGTTCGTCCAACTCAGACTACATCTCCGGGCCCTGCTCGATCAATGGGGAGGCCTTCATTCATTAAATGGCATGAAAAGAAGAGAATACAATCACCAATTTACATAAAAAGAGACTTATACCTCCATTTTGGAAAAGGGTTGAGAAAATGGAGTTTTCAGATGGAGAAATGGATAGCACCACTGTGTCCGTGGCATCGAGTGGGGCAAAAACCATATAAAACTTACCCAATTCAGACAAAATGATCAATCGGCCCTCCTGCAAGCTGTTGCATTGAACTGTGTGCCTAAAAATTGCCTCTCTGCACTTTTCCAATCATCGGGCCTTATAATACAATGTTGCTTAAAAATCAGAGGTTGGTTTTTGTTAGAATAGAAGCCATTCAGTACAAGGATCGATGGGCACAAGAAAAACCCCAAAGATAGTTTTTTTATCGTTTAAAGTAATAATACACAAAACCCGTAAAATACTAAAAATTCCGACCAACACTTTAAAATCTGGACCTCAAATTTCCTTAAATCGGGCTTATAGACCCATTGGGTCTGGCCCCCATATGACAATTGGCACATCACTCTGTCAATAGTCCTTTTAGTAGGGATGCCAATTGTCGATCGCCGATCACCGATATTGGCATCGGTCGATCACATCGGCATCCCGCTTATACAATGGCCCAGGGTTCCGGTTATGCCAATCGCCGATCGGCTAATCGCTCCAATCGCCGATCGCAATCGCAAATCGGCTCTGCCTGGTTTCGACTGCTCCATCTCGAAATCGCCGATTACTTGCTCCCGATTGCAATTTAGTCGAGGATCACTGATCAGGGGTCCTCCGATTGCGATTTGCCTTTTAAAGGCTTTAAGTCCATTTTTAGGGAAAAAACCACATTTTCCAAAGGAACAAGGAGACCTTATTTCTGTCATAACTTCATCATCCGAACTCATATTGGAGTGTCATTCACACCATTGGAATCAGGGTGATGAGCACTTCGATCTGATGTCAGGATACTTGCTTTTCTACCACTTTGAATTTTGAGCTTTTCCATGCCATTGTATCTGAAGATCCACCTGGATCAATCCTCCCCATTGAGGATCTTTTGGACCGCCAAAAGCTTTCATTAGTCAATTGGCAAGTGAGGGAATTGTTCCCTCACCTTTTCCTTCTCTAGCCATTTGACCTTGTTGGGGTGCATTCCCTTGAACCCAACTCGCAGGTATTCCACATCTCCTCATCGTGAAATCCTAGTTCTTCGGTCAAGGATGATGTCTCCGGGTAACTCATCGAGATATTCTGGTGCAAAATCATCAACTGTAGGAATTGTTCCCACCTCATCGGTGTCCATGTTCAATGGTGGTTCATACAGCTTTAAGTTCTTTACATTCACTACTAAGTACATATGCATATATATTGGAGAATCAAGACGAAAGGCATTGTTTCCAATATTCTCCAGAAAGGTGAATGGACCATAACGGATTGGTTGCAACTTCTTCCCTTCTCCCTTCATCCTTTCCTTGTTGATTTGGAACCACACTTTGTCACCCAATTGGAATTGATGGTCGACTTGGTGTTTGTCATGTCGAGCCTTGTAACGGGCTTGACTTTTCTCCAACTACCTTTGTACTACTTGGTGAATGAACTGGATTTGTTGAATCAACTGTTGAGCTTTGTCCCTATCATTACATCCACTAGAGCCATCTTCCCTTCCAAAGACCATATCAAAAGGGTCCTTTGGCAAGTAACCAAAACATGTCTCAAATTGTGAACACTGTGTAGATGAATGCACTTCTCGATTGTAGGAATGCTACACATATGGGAGATGCTCATCCCATAATAGCCTCGTAACCAGTGTACCATGGTACAGTTGACAACCTCTATTTGTCCATCAATCTGTGGATGAAATGTCGTGCTTCTTTTCAATTTGGTGTCCATCATCTTCCACAAGTTGGTCCAAAACTATACGAGAAAGCGAGAGTCTCGATCTGACACAATTGATGTGGGTAATCCAAAATGGACCCAAACATGCTGAAAGAAAAGAGAAGCAGTCTTCTCTGCAGTGATCTACTTTTTGCAAGGCATTAGAATACACATCGCTAAAACAGTCAACAACAACATACAAATAGTCGTGACTCTTTCAGGACAAAGGAAAACCTCCTGCAAAGTCCATTGACACACTTTCCCATGGATGACTCAGAATAGGGAGTGGTGTGTAGAGCCCGAGTTTTCTATGAGAGGGCTTTGAAATAGAACACGTCACACAAACCTTTACATAGCAAGTCATAATGTTTTTCATATGAGGCCAAAAACAAAATATTTGTGCATGACATAAAGTATTTTCGACACCAAAGTGTCCAAACATAAGAGAGGTGTGGGCCTCTCGAATTACATGTACTCTTTCCCTTGTGGAAATACACAATTTACCAAGGTGATACAACAGTTTCCCCTGCAAGTGATAGTTGTCCACCTATGAACCATGGGTTAGTTTTGCATAAATCTCTTTAAAGTCATCATCGTTAGCATATTGTTCAACATAACTCTCAAAAGACAACGAAGAATTATGCAAAATAACAGAAGCAGAAATAGGAGGGCAAGATAGCATATCAACCACTTTATTGCTAGTGCCCTTTTGATACTTTATTACTAGATAAAATTGTTGAAGAAAACCCATCCTCCTAAAATGACGAGATTGTTGCAACTTGGTTTGTGACTGAAGGTACTGCAAGGGGAGATGATCTATATGGATGATGGTGTCCTTGCCGATCAGGTAGTGTTTCCATTTTTTCACAATTTTCACCAAGGCATAAAGCTCCTTGTCATAAGTGGGATAGTTTATCACAGCCTGAGAAAACTTCTCAGAATGGTAACAAATCGGCTCCTTTTGCTGCATTAGTATAACTCCCATGGCATAACCGTTGGCATCAGTTTCGATCTCAAATGGTTGTTGGAGATCGATTAAGGCTAAGACTGGCGCGGTGCTAATATTTTCCTTCAATGTTTCGAAGGACTTCTGTTTTCTTCCTCCCCATTGGAAGACCTATTTCACACTTTTCAATGTGTGCAAAGGTGCTACAATAATAGACAAATTGGCAATAAATCTCCTCCAATACTGGACTGCACCTAAAAAGTTGCAGACCTCGGTTACACTAGTAGGCTTAGGCAAATTTATAATTGCTTCAACTTTAGAGGAATGAATCTTTAACTGACCATGACCAACAATATGACCTAGGTAACCCAAAGAGGTTTTCTCTAATTCACACTTTGACAACTTTACATAAAGTTTTTTTTTTTCAATACATCAAGAACTTTCTTTACATGACACACATGTTCAACCCAACTTTTACTAAAGACAAGTATATCATCTAAATATGCAAGAATAAATTCATCAATGAAAGGCTGAAAGAGATCATTCATGACCCTTATAAAAGTGGTTGGAGTGTTTCAAAGTCCGAATGGCATCACCATCCATTCGAACAGTTCTTGTTTGGTCTTGAAGGCGGTTTTCCACACGTCCTACTCTGCAATTCGGATCTGGTGATAACCATTGCGCAAATCCAACTTGGTGAAATAAACAACATTCTTTAACTGATCTAATAGGTCATAAATGCGTGGAAGGGGGTAGTGATTTTTCACCGTGATTTTGTTTAGCGCACGGTAATCCATGCACATCCTCCATGTGACGTCTTTCTTAGGGACTAAGACAATCGATGAGCCACACAGAGAAGTGCTCAGCCTAATGACCCCTTGGTCCAGCAATTCCCGCACCTGTTTCTTGATTTCCTCTATCTCAATGGTTGACATCCTGTACATGCCAATATTTGGTAAAGGAGCATCATGCTGCAAATGGATCTCGTGTTGGATTTCCCTCTCTGGAGGAAATCCCTTTAGTTCCTGAAACAACTCATCATAATTAGAAATTAATTCACGTAATTCCTGTTTATGTTCCTGATCACAACCCTGGAAAGTGTCAACTGATTCTGCCTCTTTTTCCCTTACAATCATAAGCATGCAACCCTTACTAGAATTCACTAGCCTTTTCATTTGTCCAGAGCTTACAAGGCTAGCATTGATTTTATTTTAATGAGCCCTTACTATATATTCTACCCCATCTTTTGTGATTTGGTATTTGTTTTCATGATGGAAAAAGACTGCCTTTCTATCATATAGATATGGACTCCCTAACACCATGCCACAGATATCCAATGGTATCACATCAAGTTCTACTTCATCCACTAGCTTAGAAGCAATTATAAATTTTACTTTACACTGCTTGGTTTCATTCAGTT
>APFE030567973.1:68583-117469 GCA_000404065.3 Pinus taeda
AGAATAGTTAAAAAAAATTAATAATAATTTTGAGGCCGTTGGGGAAATTAATTGTTTAATTAAAAACAACTAGTAACTTGGACATTAATTATCAAATGGGGAACGTCTTTTTGTTTCAAGACAGTTTGCAAAATATATGCAAGAAACTACCAACAACCAACACTAGTTCTACATGATTGTGTTCTACACTATCTTGCTTATTCAATAAGAAATAAAATATAAGACTTGAAAAACAATATTAAATTTAAAAAGTAGAAAATAAATGACATGAAAAGAATTATGCTAATCGCACGGTTTGAACCAATACTAAATTAAACCACACCTTGCTGAATTGGAAATTTAACCTATTGCACCAAAAAAATTTGAAATGCTAATCTATAACAATAAATTAATAGAAATCTAGAAATTGCAGGAAACAAAAAATTAGGAGAATGCAACAACCAACAAATTACTTAAAAAAAAAGGAAATTTGCTTTAAGGAACAACAATTGAAATTCAAAGAAACGATAATTAATTTAAAAGAAAAAATACAATACTAAACTACTTTACATGTTCAAAGGAGCACTTCATCTAAGATAGTGGGCCCAATTGCCCAAGAGTCAGTTCTGCCTTGAAAAATAATTCAAATCAGATTACAAGTAGACAATTATGAAATTCCATTGATATCTTCTTTCATTAAAAAATAGAAATAGATACAATACAACTCTCCTCTAATTTAATAATTGTTGATCCCCCTCTCTAATTTTTGTCTTCATTTAAGTACACAAAGAGCAAGGGAAAGTTACAACTAAATTTAGTACAAAATGATTTCCATTACAATTGTAGATTGTCCACAACAAATTAATCAACAAGATCAAATCTGAAATATCTCTCCATCATGATTCAACTAGAACAAGTTGAATATGATATCTTAATTGGGAGAATTTGGAAAACAACCACAACAACAAATTTGAGAAAATCACCTTAAGAGAACCTTGCATTTCTCTAAATCCACACCAATTTTTGGAAAACTACTCACTGAAAAATTAATTTGGTTCATTCTGCACAAAACTCGTGTCTTAGATGTTCAAAATTCATCTTTTTCGAAAAGTCCAAAGAAAAATTGTCATTGTTTATCCCAACAAATTTCTGAGTTGGAATATTTGATTAGGAGATGAAGATCAAATTTGCAATCTAGAAGAGATCTTGGAGGCTAAAATCGTGAGTGATGTTATAACCACTGGGGGTTCACTCATTGAACCTTTGATATATCACGTGCCTTCATGGCATACTAAGCAATACCCCTAATTTCACTACATATTGGGAAATACCTCAAAAAATCACGTTATTTAGCCCCCTACCAATACACCTTACCAATTTCAAAAACCATTACTTTCAATAGACACTGTAGGTATCCATTTTTTCATTAACATTTTTTATCCCCTTTATATTTTTTCATTAACTTTGAGCTCCGTCTTTTATACCCGGTAATATAAAAACCCTTTACCTCCTATATATCTCCCAATATATTATGTCATTTTTTAGTTAATATATATCCCCCAACATGAACCCATGTGGTATAGTATTGCTCCTCTAGTGAAGCCCCTGTGGTTATAAAAGATTCATTAATAAACCATCATTGGAAAAATCATACATGTAACATAATAATCTTCAATTTATTAAAAATAAAGGAGAATAAGCATCACTAATCCACAAGAGCATGAATAATTATATAATGGAATTAAATGATAAATTATGATAAATAACGTGATAAAAGAACAGTTGAAATGGATGAAATATATGTCAAGAAATGGTAATAATAATGACAATTTAGTGGCCTAACAGAGGTAGCCCCTAGCTTGAGCCTAATGGGTAGGGTAACCCTTTAGCACTATGGTCGGGGTGGGGGGCTGGGGGGGTTTGATTCGCAAAATTGACCCTCACCTCCACAACAATTTATGAGTGGTGGTTGATTCTAGGAATCCACCCCTCGCCTCTGTGGTGGCGCCGTAGGGCCACCAATGAGGTAGCTAGAGTGACAAGTGGTCCTTTGATGCCACATTTGGGGCAAGAATCACCCCCCTTTCACGCTCGATGCTAAAGGGTTGCTAGCAAGGTAGTTGGATCAGCTACTCTGGTAGCGACCCTTTAGCGTTGAGACGGTTAGCCCGATTTTTTTTTCCTTATTTTTTTTTTTATTTTATAAATTAAATTTAGGGTATGTTTATTATTATTATTAATAAATTTATATTTCAATATAGTTTTCTATTCTATTTTTTTAGTTTTCAATTTCTTTTTTAAATTTGTGTAATATACATTTAATTTTTTTTTTTGTTTCAAATTAAAAACACTTATTGCTTCCAAAATATAATTTTCATGAAAATTACATAGATAAGACAAGTTATGTTGTTTCTTCCTATCATAATAGAGAATTCTTATTATCACCAGAGGGACCAACAAAAACCTTCAGCTAACTTTTATAACGAAATTAAAAAACGAAACGAGATTCTTTGGTTGTAATTAGACAATACACAACATAAGATTAGATTAAAAACACTATTAGAAATACTATCAAATGGGAAGACCATTAAGTTTCTGAAGAAGATATAAGGGGTGAAGATGCCCTTCCAAATGGACCAGTCTAGTATCAAGTCTGTCCATATAGAAACGTTTATTCCATATCATTATTTTGATTTCCTCCAATGAGGAAAACACTACCATTCCACTTTCTTATCCTTCAGAACCATACCCAGCAGGGTCTTCATTCACTAGTGTAAAGTGATTACATTAAGATACTACCTCCTACACCCCATGGTATGATCCATGTTAGGTATCTAGTTGGATACCTCCTCCAAAATCTCAGAATCAAAGTGAGATTATCTTTCCACGTCGACCATGGTTTCCATCTTACAAATTTCTCACTGAGTCTCAGAAGGTACAACATTAAAATAAACCTTAGCCAAGTCCTAGGAAAAAAAAATAGCCTTTCATTAGCCTTAGGTTTCACTTCCATTGTCACCTCTCCTGCTATGCATTCATTTCCTAGAAGACATGATGCATGAGGTGGGATTTTCCATAAGTGTCAACGTGATCTAATAGCACTAGAAATCTACATAGTACTGAAGCATGTAGAAAATTATCTTGCAACACGCTGGCTACTAAAAGACCTATACCATACCCCAAGCACTTGATACAAAATATAGTCAAGGCACTCTCCACCCCTAACGTGGACCCTGACGTATAATTATATATCCTCAAATGAGACACACCCACATGGAGAGATTTGAATGGAAAGAAGCCCCCACATATTGACCTTGAGAGAGTGAGTATTACAATAAACCCCCTTCTTTTTTATTTAAGAAAGCAAAGATATGAACCCTGAAATGCATAAGGCCATTACAACTTTAAAAACACAACTAATCACCCCGAAACCAAGACTGACTATTTTGAAAACACCATGGACCCAATATCTTTACACTAAAACCACTTTCAAAGGGAGGCCAAGAACAATCGTTAAAGATAATGACCCAATTACAACTAATACACCTACAAAAAAGAGAAGAACAAGACTAAATTCTCACTCTAGCTTTCCAAATCCAAATCCCAACAAAACAAAAATAACCAACACACTGACATCACTCACAAATTTTATACCAAGATAAATAACATACTAGAGAGGGATTAGTAGAGAAGAACATAACTAAGGGGCTAACAGGAAAATTTCCATGAGCAACAATTCCCACCAGTTGCATATAACCCTATCTCATTTTCAACTTCACCCATACTAGGTGTTCCACTAACTCCCACTAGACCGCACACCGAATTGGAAACTCACCTTCCTTGACTTGTCTCTCCACTCCTCTAGTGATCTTGGACATCACATTCTTCTCGAAGGTCTAGCAAAGTGATAGCCAAAGAGCGACAAGGCTTAATACACACATTAGAAGAAGGGGTTCCATCTCCTCATCCCTGCTCAAGCGATGGCTTCTACCACCACCCACCAAAATCATAATTCTCACCACTCCATCCATGATATTAATAACCACGTGTGTTTCTGCATGTGAGTTCATGCTAGGGACGAGCCACACCCCCTGACTTTTAATGTCCATCACTTAAACAAGGTGTTGGGCTCATCCCATGAGACCCCACCTCGAACCACGAACTCACCCCCATCTGTGAGATTTTTTCCCTGTAATTGTGTTTCTTTGTTTCATTTTTCTATTTTATTTTTCTTTTCAATTTGTTTAGTTTGTCTTTTTTTTTAATCGCATTTTTAAATTTTAAATTTTTTATTTTATTTTGAACATGTTTTTTTTAATTTATATGTTATCATATTATTTATGTTCCTTTTTAAAAAATGAATTTTAAAAGGTGTTAATTTTTTAATCCCCCATTTTTTTCTAATTTTAAATTTTGTTTTAAAATATTTTGTTTTAATTTGTTTTAAATAGCTTTTTGTTTTTTAAACAATGAATTTTTATTTTTATGTGATTCACGGTCCCTAGAGATTCGTGACCATTACATCCATGAAATATTTGTACCAAGCACATGAAGGGATCACTAGGGTGTCAAAAGAATTGAACTCAAGAACTCTCAATAGAAAAGGTGCTTTAAGGACAGGGCCTTGACCAATTGAGCTAACCCTTGGGGCTACTTATTTTGACTTTTTTTTTTGCTTAGGGTAAAGTTATTTTTAATTTTTTAAAATTGTCTTTGTGTGTGTGTGTGTGTTATTTTTAGTTAAAAAAATTTGGGATTCATTATTTTTGGAAAAAAAACTTCAAATTTGCTATTTTTTATTTTTTATTTTTTGTCCAATTTTTTTCCATAAAAATATTTTATTTAACATGTCATTTTTAGTGAAAGGGCCCCAAAATCTATATTAATTTAAGTATATCTATATGCAAAATGTGTATTTTTGTCAAATGTTTAAAATTATTATATTTTGAGTAACAATTATTTTATATGCATTGAAGTACTAATTAACAATACATAAACACATAAAAATTTCTAACTTTGAAATATTAATTTTATTATTTTTTTTCTTTACAAAAAATTGAAAATTTTGATTACAACAACATTACAAAGAAAACAAAAAAAACACAATCTTCAAAAACACTAAAAAACAAATATCTCGGGAAGGAAAAAGAAAAGAAAAGAAAAAGAAGAACACAATTTGAGAAATGGTTAAATAACCAACATTTAATAAAAATGTGCATACTTAGGACATAAAAAATAATTAAACTGTCAAAAATATGCCCCCCTCCCTCCCCTTCCTCACCCCAAAAGAAAAGGTTGATTTTTCATCAACATTTTTCAAAATCGACATGAAAATTACCAACATTTAAAAACAATCCCTGTACTTAATACATACGAAAATTTAATGTGTTAAAAATATGCCCCCCTAAAAATTGAAGGTTAATTATGAATTAACACTTTTCAAAATTAGTATGAAAATCACCAACTTCTAAAAAAACATGTCCATACTTAATGCATAAGAAAACTTGAAGTGTCAAAAATATGCTTCTCCAAAAAAAATGTTGATGTTGCATCAACACTTTTCAAAAAATCGACCTGAAAATCCTGATTTGTTGCAACCTCTAAAAAATTAAAACTTGGTATAGTTCTTGTTAAGTTGGTAACTTTGTTTAGATTGATCCTCACCTACTTTCCCTACTAATCACAAGAAGATGAGGTCCCTTTGAATACCTTACTAATTAAGCCTAGGCTTCACCATGAATAATAATGTTTAATAATGAGTAAACATGGCATGCACTAACCCGGAAAGAAGGAAATTGATCGTACAAGATGCTACAATTTTAGTCTAGGCCTCAAAGTGAAGTATGCTTCTTAATTTTGAGTGACCATGCTATTTATGGAACATGTGCCCACCCACTAGTCAAGATGTAGTTCACTATGAGTCCATGACTTTAAATGGAAAAGGAAGAAAGTAAATTGACTCCCAAGGCAAGATTTATCCCAAGCCAGTTTTCATCTCATAGTGCATAGTAATCCTTTTCATGAATTTAGAGAAATTTCCATTCACTATGAACACATGGAATGACTTCATGCACTACTTATACAATAGAAGCTCTAACCTCTCACTGATGGAATCATAATACAAACACCAACATATTTGAGACAAATCGTAGGGGTTATTTATTTATTTATGGTTATTTACTAACCGCTATAACATGCTCTATTGTTTCAATGGGTCACACATGTGAATCCATGTCCACATCACAAAAAAATGATTAGAAAATCGTCTACACCAATTTTCACTTGAACAATATGCTTCATCGACCAAATAATAGCATACATATAGCCAAAAACATATAGGTTGGATAATATACCTAGGGTTTACTCATATTCCCAAGTTGATAGGTGCATCCAAAGGTATTGGTTACATAAGGTGGGTATACATCCTCTTGTATTAACTTGCGGTAAAGCACTATAATGGCTTATAAAGCACATTGATACTGAAATTCCATGATCAAAGATAGTCATCGCGAACATATTTCTTCCACGTATTTTGACATTGATTTATATTGCAATATCCCTATTGAGGAAATCGCTTTAGACAAACACTAGCTAAAAATTTTCAATGTCGTGCCTAAGGAGTCGATGAAAAAATGGTTGATTAGCAAAGGAAGTTTCAAGTCATTACCAAAAAAGAATCCCCAACTAATATATTGAGTACCCCATCCACTTAGTAGCTGCTAAGATGTTCAAACTATATGGCTAACCGAATTCATAGACATTAAATGAAGGATGGGAACCTTTGATGTTCTCAATTGCAGTTGTAAGAAATATTTATTTTACATTAACAACTTCTCCCTCATTAAAGGATAATATCAAACAAGCCTAGAAGGCATAAGGACATTAGAAACCTCAATTCTTCATGTCATACACATTAGAAACCTTAGTTCTTCATGTCATATACCTCTTCGATGTTTTTGTTGTTGTGCCTTAAAAGAAACTCTTTTTGTCACATTTCTATACTTCACTTCTATCCAGATCATGCATTCATAACTTACCTATATCCCATTGTATATCATTTTTCCCATAGAATTATGATCAACTAGAAAATATTAAAGAATGTTAAAGGTAAATTTTCCATTTTATGCTAAATTCCATTATTCTTTAAGCAAATCTGATTTGATTAGTTATGCAAAGGTAAAACACAATGATGTACCCCGAGTCACTAGAACAATTTTTTGCATAAGAATCGCAGTTTCAATTGGTTGTGCACACTCTACCTTAAGGTCGTGAATTGGAGAAAATGCCAAATTAGATGCTTGTTCACCTATCATCTCAAGCCAAATAAAAGTAGCAGCTACCATACTCGAGCCAAATAATCCTCCAGTTCATTTCAATTTCAATTCTCGTCATCAATTACCATACTTTTTCTTGTCTAAATGAGAATCAACCACATGGAATTTGTAGACTAAAGGTTTGAGATGGTAACGTGTCCATTATATCATTCCCGGTCAACATCACTAAGCTCCAACTCATGGTCAAATATTTTCGTGAGTTTCTAAGAAATGATTTTATGCTGTGATTTCCGAGAAAATGAAGGTGAATCTTGGAAATCTAGGACATGGGTTTTTCGTAGCATGGTCCCATTTGGGTTCCCCACATATGATTTTATCAAAACATAAAGGATTTGGGATATATACTTGATTATTTAAACCATATTTTCTTATAATTATAATTGTGGGCCACTTTGACATATGTGAGAAATGGATCTAAGTGATATAGTATGCAATGTATATATATGTTTAATTATAACCTTCACGAGGAACAAAGAATTTGAGATAGAACTGATGTAAACTCTTATTTTTCTACTCTACAAGAATGTGATGTATTCTTGGTTTGTTGTTCATGATTTTTATATAAACGTGTGTGTGGAGTTAATATCAATTTAGCAGAAGTTTTCTAGTAACACTTCACTGAGAGCTAGGAGCCCCCCTGTGTAAGGAATTCATTTCTCAGATTTTGTTATAAATTTATTTTAGTTGAAGTAACTTAATCCATTTTAATTCCGGAAGTATTTACAGTTTGTTGTGTGGTGTGAAATCATAATAAAACATATTCATACAAACTATAAAATTGATTAAAGAATGGTTTATTTTATATTTAGGATTTATTAACTAAGTTAATTATTGGTTAAATTATTAAAGAATTATGTGTTTGAATTGTGGGAAAATCTTTACAAGATGATATTTTAAAAGTGTTTAGAACCAATCTTGTGTTGATTTCTTAAATTACAATTACTTTCCAAAATTAAATTTTGTTTATGGTAGTTAAATTATATAGCTTGTAAAGTGATTCGTAGTAGATAAGTTAGAAAATAAGTCTGGCATCTATTTTTCATTACACTTCTTAGGTTTACAAACTTAGATTAATGATTGTAATGGAATTTTGAAAGTAATAGAATTGACCAATATGTGTGAAGCATGCATTCCCTTCCATTTCCTAACAATGGATCATTAAGGATGAACTAGATGACGTATAGCGCAAGGTTCTATGGGACTTCAAATACATCCCATCTAATGTAAAAATGTTCCAAGACTTCCTAATCCCCTTCTATGATTTCCTTTTCAATGCACTTGCCCCACGCATGTCAAAGAAAGCTAGAGAGGTAGTGCTAATAGTTGGGGACTAGTTCATGGATAAAGATGGCATGTTTTTTAGGATGTTTTGAGCAACGATACCTCCCCATTTTCTACCCAAAATTTTTAATGATAAATTAATCATATAAGAGATCATATCTGGTGTATATAAGGGTAGGTGGAGCACTCTTATGGGATAAGAAGTTCCCATGGCCACACATGACATTTAACTTGAGATCCTACCAATTAAAGGACATGGAGGAGGCTTGAGTTGAGTTCGATGCTTTGACTCTTTTCTATTTCAGCGAGATGAGGTTCCACATATATGGTCCCAATTCTATAGTAAAGAATCATTACAAAGAATATAAATATAGATGGGATTATTAATCATAATCCTAGACCAATGGAGATAAATAGAGGAAATCCTTGAACTATTCCAAGATTACTTTTAGAATGGGCTATGATTCTTCTAAAGAAGAAAAAGAAATAGTTGAGACCAAGAAGGAAGCCATTGTCAAGAAACAGTTTTCTTAGGTGGAAGTAGCTCAAATTGTGCACTAAAACAAGAATAGGAGGTAGCTTGGATGGATTAGGAACATGAGTTTAAGAATAAGGAAGAATAAATAATATAGATGGAAAAAGAGTAGAAGAGAACAAAAGGAAAAGAGAGAAGATAATTTAAAGAAGAAGAAAGTCCATGCAACAAGAAGAAGTAGAAGCCAAGGATAAAAAATAAGCTGTTAAATCCCAATAATAAATTCAAGAACCATACAATCAAAATGACACGATTTCAATGGATAATTACTAGGTTAATCTAGTAGCACACATTATCATAGGTAGTCACATGCTAGTAAAATAAATGGGCATCACTCCAACCAAGGAAAAGAAACTTGTTAACTTGGGTAGATTCGTGTGTGACCCCACACTAAACACGATAATGGAGTAAAAGGAAAATACCACATCAACTACCCAATTTCCTATGGTGTCAGTAACTACTGAAAGTGCCATTATACATGATTCTAGTGAAGTCTCAACAATAATGGCCTCAACAAGCATAGATTTTTCACAAGCTACAAAGAAAAATAGAAAGGATCTCATGAAAAACTAAAGAAAAAGAATGAACACATAACTAAATTGGAACAACAAGAAAAACTAGTAAGGGTTGAAAACATAACCTTAAAGCATGAAGATACCAAAATGTAATCCTACCAATCATGCATCTCAGAGGTACATGTGTCATACTCATGCATGGTTTAACAAGTCTACTCACATATTTAATAGCTACAAAATATTTCCACCAAGTTGTTGCCACCCTAGGAAATATCTAAAGAACATGGTATTAATCTCAAATCAGCGTTGAATACTATAAATAAATTTAAGTAATGGCCAAAATATGATCTTGATGCACCACAAGAAGTACCTAGAATTAGTGAGGAAGAAATGGGTTATGAATATGTTGTTGGAAGCGGAGCCTTGAAAACTCAAGAGAAATTGGAAAAGGATACTTCCAAATTAGTGGGTTAATATAAGCATAACACTTAGTTGAAAAGTTGATTAAAATGAATGAGTTATTATCCATTGGAGCCCAAGGAGAGAGGATACTGGATGAGGAAGTTTACAAACAACTACATGAGATGTTTAATGCTAGGAAATTATTTATAAAATCTTCACTAATAATCCCACCAAAGACACCATGAACTAGAATATTGCGGAACATTCCAAATAACAAATAGTTCTCAATTCATTCATGGTCTCATTGAAGAAAGATGTGCATACACTCTCCCAAAGTACATCATACTACCATGTCACTATGGAAGGATTGTTTCCTAACATAATCAAGATGATATCATCACATTACGAAATTTGGGTATGTTGACGGTGCTTGAAATCTACCAACTTATAGGGGTTCTCCTTGATGTGAAGTGCCAATTAGACCTCATGTCATTTAGAGTAAGAATCCCATTCAGAGTACCAACCAAACCACCATAACTTAATGTTTTCATTGGTTTCAATGGATAACATAAGAGATTATACATATAACCTTTGAATAAATAGGTAAGTTGACATTGTGAAACACCAATAGCAATGTGTAAAGGGAGGCTTTCACAAGAGGGAAATAAAGTGTGAGCCCCTAGAAGGAAAGTAATAGCACTATCCCAAAAGAGAGACATTAGAGAGAGGAGAGATCTATTACTTATATAGAAAAATAGTTCACATAGAAAAATGATCATTAAAGTAAATACAACACATATTCAACAAGATAAGCACCAAATCCAATGAAGTAGTTCAATTTCTTTAGTACATATGAAAATAATATATACCACAAACAACCAAGGAATAGTCCTACAATATTCATGATACATGCATGAAAATTTGTCAGCTTAATGAGCTTTAATTATTAGGTGAAATATCCAAGTACACAGTTACAATGGTGAGGAACTAGCTCCAGCAGTGGAACATTAAATCACTTCTTGCTTCTCCAAACAAATGATCTTCTCTCTTAATGCCAAGCTAGAAAAGCTAAGGTTGGCTCTCCAAAGTGATCAGGAGCTCAAAATTTGCCAAAAATTCACAGTTATCAGAATGTTGTGGAACCTGAAAAATCACGTAGATCTCATCATATTGATTCTATCGCAACTCATTTTGTGGAAAACCGATATCATATGCTCATGATATTTCATTTTGATTGTTTTGCCAAGCAAGCGAATTTTAAAAAAAAGTACAACCCAGTCAGCAGTTCACGCTGCTGAAGTGGCACTGACTCGGCAAGTAAGGTGGATGTTGACTTGGTCAACACATTCTTTAGCAAATTGGGTGGCAACAAGTGGTACCTTGTTAGTGGTCCAAGTGGAAAGTATTGTGTGGTTCACGTGTTTTTGTGGTAGCCAACCTCTGGCTGACATGTGGCTTAGTTGGAGGCCACCACATGGTAGCCTTGGAGGCCACAAAAATGGTTTTATGGATAGGGTGGAGGTAGTGGGGGTTGAACCCTTGACCTCCCCATGCTAATTCAAAGGTTCTACCAACATACCATTCTCATGTTCCTTAACGCTTTACATTGTGGATTTTATTTAAATGATATGTTGCTTGGTTTGGGGGGCTAGGCAGACTTAACTGCCCCCATGTGAATGTAGCTGGTGTGACTGCCATCTTAACCACCACAGTCGACTGTCATAGCTTGATCACCAACCTTAACTGCTAGGGTCTCTGCCACATGTGAACACAGCCGGTGTGGCCACTAGCCTTAACCTCCACTGTTGACCGTCATCACCTAACTGCCATCCCTAACTACCAAGTCTCCGCCATGTGAACACATCCGTAAACATTTAATGTGACTGTCGGAGGGAGGGGGCTAACACCAGGGACTATCCCCTGGGCACATGCCCCCCCCCCCCCCCCCCCTGTATAACCATTGTTTTGGTTTATAGGCCTCGTTGACTAAATTAACCATCCGACAAATCCGCCCACATTTCGATGGATTTGGTGGCCCAATAGTGGAAAATGGGGTGAAATTGTAGGATGATGCCTGATTTTGTGCAATTGGTAGAGAGAATAGTGGACAAACTAGGAGAGGTCATAACTTCTCTAGTTTTTGACAAAATTGGATGAAGAAAGAGGCTAGGTAGCCATTTTTAGACATTTTGGACTCATTGGAGTAGGCCGCAGAATGAAAGTAGCACTTCTAGATAATATTTTTGCAGATTGAAGTCTATGGGTGCCATGGTCAACCAAAGTGTTGAATCAGTTTATGAAGGACTTTGAAGATGGAGATGACCTTGCAGGGGTTTTCTAGCTTCCATGTGCTTTTTGCAACAACTATTACATCAGTGTTGTAGTTTTTATTCCTCTTTTCTCTATGTGATTTGGAGGAGAGACTTATTTATGTACTTCAAGTGGAATATGGTACTATTGATGCTCTTTGAAGTTGGAGTATGAGGTCTTGGTGCAAGATGCCTTTGTTTGCTGAATTTTTACATATTTGACTATAGGTTAACATGTATATGGAGTGATAACTCTTGTAGAAGTTTGTTTCTTTGAAGGAGAAACTAACCATTCCATTTCTCAACACTTTATGTACTCTTCTTTTTCTAAACATTGATCATAATGAGAAGGGGTCATGCTATTATAGATGATCCAAGGAGATGTAGCCCAGGAGGGTTGAACTCCTTTAACAATGGCTTGTGTATTATTGATTGATGCATGCTTCAATTCAGTGTTTTGAATTCATGTTTAAAGTTTTCATGAAATTAGCATAAGAAAACACACGTAAAAACTCATGTTTTTACTTGCTATTTTGGAGTACAAACCTCAAGCACATTTTTGTATTCTGATGAGGATTTTAGCATAGAAAACTAATATTCCACATTCAAATCAAGTTAGTGTCAGAGAACTAGCTTTCTTTGTGCAAAGTGGAATTGACTGTTGTTTTCAAGAAAATGTGTTTAAAATCTCAAGTGAGGAAAAAGTTTTGGAAAGGAGAACGAGATTGTTACAATCTCCACCATCAAGTTCTACCTCAAGTTGTACTATAAGCTTCAAGAAAAACATGACCCATGGAGGACAACCTACAAGAATGTCAGAGGATGTGAAGGCTTTTACAAAGGCTTTCTTAGACATGGCATAAATGGTGAAAGTCCTCTATGAAGAGAGGAATACCAAATTGCAAGGTGAAAGCTCTAGACCTCCAAGAGGAGGATGTTCTTTAAGGGAAGAAGGTAACAAGAATGGTGATAAACCACCATCTTCTCCATAATCTTCATGTTTTTAACAACTCTTATGCAATACGCTAGTGTAGAAAGTCCCTAAGAGAGGGAATATGGACAAGTTTGTACCTTTTGTCCAAATGATGAGGAGGATGAGGTTATATCAGCACCCAAATTCAAGGAGCTAAAAGAAGAGAGCCAAAGAGTCTAAGAGGACACATCCAAAATCAAAAGAGAGTTTGAAAACATCTTTGTACCTCAATCAAAAGATGAGGAAAATGGTAAGCATTTACATGCTTCTTCTTTACATGAAAGTTTTGATGTAAATTCATTTGTAGCCTTTGAAAAACATAGTAAAGGCATTGGATCCAAGCTCTTGATCAAGATGGGTTACAAGGGAGGAGGCCTTAGAGTGAACTATCAAGGAATTAAAAATATAATTGAAGCAAAGGAGAGGCCTACATGTAAAGGCTTAGGCTATATTGCAAAAGAAGAATTGTCTTCTAGTGACAGCTCATGGGCATCGTGTTCCTAAGAGAGGACATGAGGAGGAAAGATGTTGGTATTTGCATCCAGAATTGGTACCCGCTTGGTTCCTCAAGTATAAGGAGGACTTGAAGTGAAAAACATCTCCAAAGAGAGATGAACAAGTTGAAGAAGAAATGAAGCTAAGTTCTTCTTTCCATGCAAGTTCCTCATGCAAGAAGCGTAAGCCAAAGGACAACAAAAAGAGGTATAATCATCTTGTTAATTCAAATGCTTTTCATAATGGAAAACAACATGCTAATCTAAATAACATGTTGAGGAATGTGTTTCCATGCACCTTTTACCTTTCATCTAACCATTGTGTAGATAAGTTCTATAAAATGAAAGAAATCATCAAGAATATGTTTATGTCTAATGGAATTGAGACCAAAAAGAGAATATCTCATCCAAGTTCAAAGACATGTGAGCCAAGAGAAGCTCAAAAGAACTTTTGCACTCAGTACAATATCAGAGGGCATTGGGTCAAGAAGTGTTGGAAATTGTTTCCACAACTTCATCCTGGCAAAAGAAAGAAAATTATGGAAGCACCAGAAGAGGAAGCGACAAAAGAAAAAGTGGTGCAAGATGTGACCATCCCTGAAGTAGCTTTAGAACGAGGAAAAATTCAAATAGAGGGTTCATTTACTTGGTTGGGTAAGAAATGGGCACAGTATTTGTTCAACTGAAGTTTGTAAATCTTTGTTTTTCACTAGTTGCATATCCCCATAGTTGGGTAATTTGAAAAAGTGACGTTCATAAACAAATCACTTATATGCAACAATGTTTTCTTTGACATTGTTATGCTACTTTTGCTTGTTGATAGTCAATTTGAGTGGAAAATTTGTAGTTTAAGAAAGAATTTTAGAATTGTTGTATGAGTAGTTGCAGCACATTCAATATATTACAAATGTGTTAGGCACTCAAATTATACAATTATTCACTATGTGAAACTTGTTTGGTTCATTTTCAAAGTATTTTTGGGATCTTATCCTTGATAAGGATTTTGCAAAATCTCACCACGAAAATTCTTCTCAGGAAGGATGTTGCTATGGATGACCATAGTGACATGGACAAGCCAAGAATAACATTGAACTTGAATTCTTTGGTCGGGTTATATTTCAATTTCAGCCTGAGAAAGAGCCAAGATAGGTACAAGTCAATGCACTACAATTATTGATTGGATCAAATTTGGAAAAGTAAAGGAAATCTACCTTCAAATGTTGAACAAGTGAAAGTGAACTTTTGGGAACCAAAAGTTTTCAGTGGGGAAGAGTGATTAGGAGCTAAAAATTTTCCAAATACTTAAGGTTATCAGAATGGTGTGAAACATAAATGGCCATGTATATCTTGTCGTCTTGTTTCCAGTGCAACTTATTTCGCGGAAAACCGATATCATATGCTCAAGATATTATGTTCTAATAATTTGTCCAGACATGTGAATTAAAAAAAAAGTATAGTCTAGTCAGTAGTCCATATTGCTGATGTGACACTAACTGGGTAGGTAAGGTGGACATTGACTTGGTCAACACATTCTTTGGAGAATTGGGTGGTGCCAAGTGGCACCTTTTTAGTGGTCCAAGTGGAAAGTACTGTGTGGTTCACGTGTTTTTGTGGTGGCGAACCCAAAGCTGACACATGGCCCAGCTGGAGGCTGCCACATGGCAGCCTAGGAGGCCACCACGTGGCAGTCTATGAGGCCACCAAAATGGTTGTAAGGACTAGGTGGAGGCCGCGGGGGTCGAACCCTTAATCTCCCCATGCTAATACAAAGGCTCTACCATCATACCATTTACATGCTTCTTAACCCTTTACATTGCAAATTTTATTTAAATGTTATGTCACTCTATTTCGGGGGTTTGGCAAACTTAACCGCCCCCCATATGAATGCAATTGACATGACCACCAGGTTAACCACCACCATCGACCGTCGTTTCCTGACCGCCATCCTTAATTGCCACCATCGACCACCGTTGCCTGACCGCCAACGGTAACCTCTCGGTCTTTGCCATGTGAATGCATCCACCAACATTTAATCTAATCGCCAGAGGGAGGGGACCAGCGGCGAGGGCTGGTCCTTGAGCACATGTGCCACCCCATATGACTATTCTTTTGGTTTTTAGACCTTGGCAGCTAAATTAACCATCCAACAAATCTACTTAGATTTCAGCGGATTTGGTGGCCCGTTAGTGGAAAATGGCGTGAAATTGTACGATAATGTCATATTTTGTGCAATTTGTAGAGCGAATAGTGGGAAAACTAGGAGAGGTCACAACTTCTCTAGTTTTCAATTAAATTGGATGCAAAAAGGGGCTAGGTAGCCATTTTTGGACATTATGGACTCATTGGAGAAGGTCTTAGAATCAAATGAGCACTTCTAGATATTATTTTTTGTAGGTTGAAGTCTATGGGTGCCATGGTCAACCAGAGTGTTGAATCAGTTTATGGAGGAGTTTGAAGATGGAGATGACCTTGTAGGGGTTTTCCAACTCCCATGTGATTTCTATAATAACTGTTACATCAGTGTTGTAGCTTTTGTTCCTCTTTTTTCTATGTGTTTTGGAGGAGAGACTTGTTTATGTACTTCAAGTGGATTGTGGTATTGTTAATGCTCTTTCAAGTTGGAGTATGGGGTCTTGGTGCAAGATGCCTTTGTTTGCTGAAAGTTTACATGTTTGAATATAGGTTAACATGTAGATGGAGTGAAAACTCTTACATAGTTTTGTTTCTTTGAAGGAGAAACTAACCATTCCATTTATCAACACTTTATGTACTCTTCTTTTTCTAAACATTGAGCATAATGAGAAGGGGTCATACCATTAGAGTTGATCCAAGGAGATATAACTCAAGATGGGTGAACTCCTTTAACAATGGCTAGTGTATTACTGATTGATGCATGCTTCCATTCAATGTGTTGAATTCATATTTATAGTTTTTAATGAAATTAACATAAGAGAACACACATAAAAACGCATTTTTTTAGTTGCTATTTTGGAGTACAAACCTCAAGCACATTTTTGTATTCTGGTGAGCAGCTTAGCATAGAAAACTAATATTCCACATTCATATCACAAAGTATAAGCCTCCAAAATCCTTTTCTTGAGTTATGATGTTTCATTTATAACAAGAAGAATGACCTTTCATATCTCATGAATCTTGAACTATTCTCATGACTCTTAAGACACAGTATGAACTTTTAACTTCTATTTGACTCTTTTTTCCACATGTGACTTTACATATTCCACATACGAATCTTGGAACTCTATAAGAATATTTTTCCCATGTGTGGCTTTTCCTATTCCACATGTGACACTTAGAATTCCTCACATTTACATTTTGTCATTTTCTTAAAAATACATCAGTACATTCCACATGATGATGTGGCAGGACAAATTGACACATATGAAACTGTGATGACACTTATGGCTTGGGAAAGCACCACTGTTCATTATAACTTTTCCATGTTCTATAAGGAGGGGCTCTTCAAGGTCCATCATAAAGGGCAAGTTCAAGGAACAGTGTGATAAGCCAAATAACTAATATTATGACATGTGCTAGGCTCAAAGGAGTAGGAAATGGTGAGAACATAGGTTGAATTGACAATGAATGAGAGGAGGCCTCATTGAGATCTAGTACTATGCCATGGATTGAGGAAGAAAGGCATGAAAAGCCTTAGGCGAAGAGAGGGATAAAAATCAATAGTTGGAGAAAGACTAAGCATTATTACTACACCATGTGTAAGGCTTAAGGGCATGCCTCTATGCTAGTGTAGTTTAATCGAATACTGGTTGATTTTTTGTTAGGAATGTGCTTTGCACCCTATACTAGCATATTTTGACTTGAAGTGACTGATATGAGGCCTCATTGTGCACTAAGACTATGTAGTGCATAGAGAGAGGGGGAGGGATGAGTCTAGCTCAACTTTCCTCAACAATGGCCAACCGTCTACTAGAAATGTGGCATGTTCCTTATGTTCAAACAATTTTCTTCCATACAGATATCTGTGAAATGAGATGTCATAGTTCACTGAAGTAGGCAACAAAATGTAAGCCATTTTGCCTAGGAGGGTTCTCATTGCATTGTGAGGGGAGGAGGGATTTTGCATTACGTAATTTTATTTTGCTAGGGGATGGAATAAGTTATTGTTGTTAGCTAGTGGTTCTCTATGCCCTATGTTAGGCAGAGGTGATAAAAAATCAGTGCAGTGAGCCAATACAAGCAAGAAGGGCTAGGTGACTATGCTTTGAAGATTGTAAACTTGCAATCAAAGGAGGTGACATTAAGAGAATCTCAATTCACAGTTTTGGGAGGAAGATATCTAATCAATTGATCCAAGTGATTAGTAAAGTGCTAAAAATTTTACGTGTTCAAAAGTGCTCAAAACCTACACTAGTGCATAGATCTCGATGAATTGAATCCAACAAAACTTGAATCACTCAAAACTGATATTGTATGCTCCCGATATCCCATTTTGATCATTTTCCCAAAAATATTTCCAAATGGGTTTAGGAATCCTGATTGGGCAGTCTGTACATTGACTAGGGAGGGTGACTCAACATGTTGACTAGATTTCTCAGGCCAATGGCAAGCTGCCATTTGGCCTCACTGCATTGGCTAAAATATGTTGTTTTTCAATTGGATGAATGTATGTGTACGTGGTCCAATAAATGAAGGACATAGGGGGAATTGGAGGGCTGCCACATGTCCTCCCAATAGTGCATAAAAAATTTGTTATCGGTTGAATGAGCCTCCAGGGAGTCGAACACATAACCTATGGACTAGAAGAAAAGTGCCCTACCGCCACTCCATTGGATGATACTTAACCATATATGTGGCGAAATCTTATTTAAAGTTGAATGAGATTCACATTGAGGGATAGGGATAGGGCTAAGCCCTAGCCCCCAGTCACCCCACACCCACAGGACCACAGAAGAGAGAGCAGAGGGTGTGGGCTTAGCCCTGACCCTAGGATCCAGAACAAACTTTACCCATGGGACCATGCATCAATGCAACACGAACATAACATATTTGGGAGGAGGAATGGGACCATCCCATGGACATACGACCATCACATAACCATAGTCCCGGTGGGGTTTTAACAATCAGCATAGAGTTTAGGATCGGGTGCATGAAGTTTGGGATTGTCCCAATTTTATGCCACAATGGAACCAATGTGAAGGTGCTATGGGCTATGGTGATCGGGGCAGGTGGTTAGCCCTATACCTCAGACGCATGGCTCCATGTGGCCATGTTTTTCCACTTTACGACTTATTAGCCATCTAAAACAAGTGACAAAATGCATCATTTTTCGTGTGATTTTCATTGGGACTGGGAAGAATTGTTGCTCGATGCGCCCTAGAAAGGAAGAAATCATAGATCAATTAGTAGTCCAGTGTAGTTTGTGGTTCAGTTAGTAGAAGAAACTTTGCGAGAAAATAAATTCTTCATTTTTTGGCCAAATTAAGCCCAACAAGAGCCCAACTAGGGGTTTTTGACAGTTATGAAGCCATTGGAGACACAATATTTAAATCATGGGTGTTGTGAATCCATGTAAACACAAATTTGAGCACTTAATGAAAGAGACCCAACATTGGAAGCTAGACCAGGAGATGTATCCCAAGAGAGGGGTGAACCCCTTTATCATTTTTTATGTTATGTGTTTATGATATGGTATATTGTCTCTATTTTATGTTGTTAAATAAGCTAAAATCGTAATTTTATGATTTTTTAAAATTGATCCATTTCCTATAATACATAAAAAAAAATTACTTGCAATTTTACCATCAACTTCAAGTTTACATTATAGATCATTTTTGTATGAGAGTGAGGGTTATTGTGAAGGTTTGATCTTGTTTGCAAGTTCTTTCTAATGCTTACAAGGTTGAAGCTTAAAATAGGAGAAGGAAAACGTGTGGAGCCAAGGCCTCACATTGTTTCAAGGAGAACACATACACCTCAAGCTTCAATAGTCATGGCATGTGAGGAAGGTCCTGAAGGGATGTATGAAGATGAATTTTTTTTAGAAAATCCTTCTTTGAGATGTTTGAAATGCTAAAAGTTCTTTATGAGGAGATGAATTCAAGGTTGTATGGAGAGATATCAAAACCTCCAAAAGGGAATGGTGGAAATGGTGACTAGCCACCACCTTCACCTCCATCATCCTCATCTTCTACTTCTTCTACCCTTTCACAAACACCTCCAAATTCTCCAAAGGGACATGGTAAAACTCCTTTGCTAAAACTTGACATTAAGTTTCAATTTCCTATATACAATGGAAAGGTAAATGTTGAGAAATTTGATAATTGGATTTGTTAGATTGAAGTGTATTGCAGGATACAAAGAATCAAGAATGTTGAGACAAAAATTCAACATGCTTCTCTTAGGTTGGAAGGTGCAACACTTATTTGGTGGGAGGCCGAAATTCAAGAGGACATGAATAAACATGGTAAGATTTTATCCTCTTGGAATGATTTTGTTGTTGCAATAAGAAGACAAGTTTATCCATTAGCATACATGGAAAAATATATCATGTGTTGGCAAAACTTTAGGCAAGTTAAGAGTCAAAATGTGCAAAGCTATACTCAAGAATTTATAAAAATAGATTTGATTTTGGGTATATATTTATCCTCTCAAGAGACTCTAGTAAAATATATTGGAGGATTAGATAGTTATTTGAGACACAATTCTCATATTTAATCCTACAAAACTATATGAAGTTTGTTTACAGGCAACTCATTTAGAATCAAGAGGGAAGAATGCACCTCAAGAGGGTAGGAAAAAGGCATTCAAGAGTGGATACAAAGGAAAGGGTAACTTTGAAGGAAAAGGGAAGAATAATGTTGATTCATTCGATAAAGAGGCAGAAAAACTCACATGTAAACATTGTTGAAAAGAAGGCCATGATGAAGACCATTGTTAGAAACTTCATCTTGAAATGAGACCCAAAATGTTTAACAACAAAGGGAAAAAAAATACTGTTGGAACTAAACAACATGATTTACGATCTATTTCTGGGGATGAAACAAAGATCACAACCATGAGATTTAAAGGTAAGGACTCTATTGCAAGTACTAGTTCTTCAAGTAGCCTCAATGAAACTCAACATGAAGAAGAAAGAATATAGCTCTTCCACATTAGAGTCAATTCAAGACATACCAAGATAGATAAATTATTTCATAGTGGATCACAATAAAACCTTATTTCATAAGACATTTTTAAGAAATTCAATTTGGAAACCACTCCTCATCCTAAACCTTATCCTTATGTTGCATATGTGACAATGAAAAATTGCATGTGACAAAAATATGTAAATTGAAATTTTCCATCAGTGCAAACTTTAGAAATAACGTAGAGCTTGATATTATTCCACTTGACATTTGTGGTATTGTTTTGGGAAGCCCATATCTATATGATAGGAGAGCCATCTTTCATTGCCATGAGAACAAATATCAATTGTTTAAGGATGAGGTTGAGTATATTGTTAGAGAACATAGCAAGGAGTTGAATTTATCAATTGAGAATGATGGACAAATGAAGAGGCTTGTTAATGCTAGTATGAACTTTGTATTCTTGATGATCAAACCAGAAGAGAATGTTGAAAATGAAGCCTCCCAAGCATGTGATGCAAAGTTAAAATCTGATTTGTATGACATTGTTAACACCTATTATGAGATGTTTCAGGAACCCAAAGGATTTCCTCCTAAGAGACAAATCCAACATGAGATCCAATTGTAGCAATATTGTCCTCCTCTAAACACTGGAATGTACAGGATGTTAGTTATGGAGAATGAAGAAATCAAGAAACAAATCCAAGAGTTTCTTGACAAAGTAGTCATCAGACCAAGCACATCGCCATGTGGGTCACCAATTTTTTTAGTACCAAGGAAGGATGGCACATGGTTCATGTGTGTATATTTCAAAGCCTTGAACAAGATTATGGTAAAGAATCATTACACTCTTCCTCAAATTTATGATTTAGTTGATTAGTGAAATATGTCATGTATTTTACTAAGTTGGACTTGAGAAGTGGATATCATCAGATTAGGATTGCTGAAGGAGACATATTGAAGACAACCTTCAAAACAAAGCAAGGTTTACTTGAATGGTTAGTTATGCCTTTTGGGCTTTGTAATGCTCTTGCAACATTCATGAGACTTATGAATGATGTCTTAAGGCCTTTTCTTGATTATTTTGTGTTTGTCTACATAGATGACACATTGATATTCAATACAACCGATGAAGAACATGTTAGGCATGTCAGGTGAGCCTTATATGACTTGAAGAAAGGGAAATTGTTTTTAAAGATGTCTAAATGTGAATTTGGAAAGACCTCGTTAGTGTATTTTGGGCATATTGTTGGAGGGGGTGAATGGAAGATATATCCCTCAATGGTCAAAGTCATTCTTATTGGTGCAAGCCCAATAATGTAATTGAGGTTAGAAGGTTTTTTGGAGAACTAGTGTGAAGTAGGTTTTCCATTGGGGAGGCAAGGATAAAAAATACTTCGATGAATTGAAGGAAAGAATAAAAAAACCTCCAATTCTTACACTTCGTAATTTAAGATAATCATTTGAGATCTAGACAGATGCAACTGACTATGCCATGGGAGCGGTT
Organism: Pinus taeda; assembly: GCA_000404065.3. Taxonomy (NCBI): domain Eukaryota; kingdom Viridiplantae; phylum Streptophyta; class Pinopsida; order Pinales; family Pinaceae; genus Pinus; species Pinus taeda. Next base: position 91,016 of record APFE030567973.1, read on the forward strand.
TTGATGTAACATGGTAAGCCCACATGTTACCATTATGAAATTTTTAATGGTTCAGTAGTTAACTATCCTACATATGGTAAGGAACTGTATTCATTGGTGCAAAGTGTGAAAAAGTGGAAACACTATTGATGGGAAAGGAAACTATCATTCACATTGATCATCAACCATTCCAATACTTGCAATAAAAAACCAAGCTACAACAAGCGAGGCATTTCAAATGATTGGGTTCTTGTAGAAATTCCACTTGGTGATAAGGTATATGAAAGGTATATATAACAAGGTTGCTGACATGATTTCTAGACCAATTATTAGTGCTTCAAATTTTCTTAAGCATAATTCTATCATGCATGAGAGCTATGTTGAATAATATGCTTTAGATGATGAATTTAAATATTTATATGCAACTTTGTGTCAAGGAAGCGAAGTAGAGGAATTGGATACCATGTGCATGATAAAATTTTATATCGTCTTGGAAAGCTATGCATTCCACAAGGTGAAAGAGTCAACATCATAAGGGAAGTACATGTTTATCTTATTGCTGGCCATTTTGGTGTAGGAAAGATGGTGGAAGAATTACAAAGGTATTGTTATTTGCCTAGAATGAATGAAAGTGTTTGACGATATGTAAGAGGATGTTCTTTATATGCTACAAGTAATCCTAGCAATAGAAAGTTAGGATTGTATAATCCACTTCCAATTCCTTCCATCCTCGGGAAAGTGTTTCTATGGTCTTTGTAGGAGAACTTCCTATTTCTAAAAAAAATCATGATTGTCCTTATATTGTGGTTGATTGTTTCAACAATATGTGTATTTTGATTCCTTGTAAGAAGTAAGCTACAACTATACATACTGCTCAAATTTTCTTTCAACATGTATGGGTACATTTTAGGTTGCCCAAATCCATTATTTCTGATCGAGATTCTCGATTTGTCGAAAACTTTTGGTCAAGCTTATGAAAGATCATGGACACAAAGTTGAAAAAGAGTACAACATTCCATCCACAAATCAATGGCTAGACAGAAGTGGTGAACATAATGGTAGTGCATATTCTTTAGGATTATTGTAGCAAACATCCTAAGCTTTGGGAACATTCAACATGATTATAATAGGGCAAAGAATTCACTAAATCAAACATCTCCATTTGAGGCTTTCTTTGGTTACTTACCAAAATTTGGGAAATATGTTGCTATTGATGTTCATAGTGACATTGATAAGGCCAACTGATTCATTGAACAAGTTCAATTGGTGTATCAAATGGTTCAAGAACAATTGGAAAAGAGCCAAGCCAAGTACAAGACAAGGCATGATAGGCATTATGTTTAACACAAATTTCAGGTTAGAGATGAAGTTTGGATTTACATTAGGAAGGAGAGGCTGAAAGGAGAATTTGAGAAACTAAAACCAATAAGGTATGGAACTTTTAAAATTCTAGAAAAGATTGGTAATAATGCCTTCCAGTTGGATTTCCTCCATATATGAAAATGTATGCAGTTGTTAATGTCAAGAATTTGAGATTATATGAACCTCCTTTGATTGATGATCAAGGAGAGCATGTTTAGATTCCTTCAATATAAATTTTTTCTCTAGAATTTATTGAAGTATTATAGCAAGACACCATCATTGATATAATAACAATAACTTCAAAACGAGGGAATGTGGATTACCTTCGTGTTTGACTAAAGGCACAAATCCAAGCACAGCCAAATGGATTGAGATTGGAATGGTGAGGGAACTATACCCTCATCTGTTTATTGACTAAAAGTAGTCTTTTGGCAGTCCAAAAGCTTCCAATGGGGAGGAGTGATCCAAGGGACCTTGATGACCCGAATCGAATGCAACTTGAATCACTCCCAATCGATATCATATGCTCGTGATATCACGTTTTGATCCCTTTCCCAAACATGTAAAAAATTTGCAGATGGGTTGCAGGATTACTGACTGGGTAGTCCATAAGCTAACTAGGAAGGGTGACTAGACATGTTGATGTTTTAATCAAGCCAATGGAAATCTACCACTTTGCCTCACTGCATTGGTTGAAATTTTTTATGGTTTGATTGGGTGAATATATGTGTACATGGTCCAATGCATGGAGGACATGTGGGCCAATGGAGGGCTACCACGTGTCCTCCCAACAATGCATGATTTTTTTTTATCAGCTGAATGAGCCTCCGGAGAGTTGAACACACAAACTATTAACTAGCAGCAAGACACCCTACTTCCATACCACTGGATGAGACTTAACCGTATATGTGGTGAAATCCTATTTAAAGTTGAACTTGATTTGAATTGGGGCACGAGGTCAAGGCTAAGCCCTGGCCGCCGATCACCCCATTCCCATAGGGATGCAACTAGGGGAGTTAGGGGTGCAGGATTAGCCCCAACCCAAGGTTCTGACACCTCAAACTTAACCCACAAGACCATGCATCAACAAAACGAGAGCGAAATAGATTTGGGCAGAGGAATGGGACCAACCCATGGGTTTATGACCACCATATAATTGCATTCATTGTGGGGTTTAACATTCAGTGCAAATTTTGGGATCATGCACGTGAATTTTGGAACTACCCTTGATTTTATACCACAATGGAACCAATGGCAAGGTGCCAGGGGCTATGCCGACTAGCCAAGCAGTTGGTTAGCCTCGGGCACATTGCCCCATGTGGCCATGCTTTTCTTCTTTATACCTTACCAGTCATTTAAACCAAGTGACAAAATGCACAATTTTAAATGTGATTTTTTTTGGTGCCATGTGAAATTATTGCTTGGAAAACCCTGGAAAGGAAGAAATCGTAGATCAGTTAGCAGTCTAGTGCAGTTTTTGGTCCAGTTAGAGAAAGAAACTTTGTGAGAGAATAACTTCTTCAATTTTTTCCCAAATCAAGCCCAACAAGAGCCCAAATAGGGGTTTTTAACAATTATGAAGCCATTGGAGACTTAACATTTACATTCTAAGCAATGTAAATCCATGTAAACACAAATTTGAGCACTTGATGAAAGATGCCCAACATTGGAGGTTGGAACAAGAGTGTAGCCCAAGAGCGGGGTGAACCTATCTATCATTTTTGCTATTATACATTTCTAATATGGTATATTGTTTCATTTTTGTGTTTTTAACTAAGTTAAAAAACCATAATTTTATGTTTTTTGCAAAGTGATCCATTGCCTACAATACATAAAAATTTTACTTGCAATTTTACCATCACCTTCAAGTTTATATTATATATCATCAATGAGGCTCATCAATAAGCTATGCTCATCACCTGAGAGAGGGCTCATGTATTCAAAACTTACGCTAGGCAAGAGGACCCAAAAGAACTCCAAAATAACTAAGTGTGGGACTAGTAGAGTAAGAGAGGGAAATGCATCTAAACGAGAATCAAACACATGATTTCACATCGGTACAAGCAAGAGAAATGCATAGGACTCATGAAGATAAATCACACCTTGAAATTATAACAAAGTGACACATATTTCTAAGTGCGATAGTTAAAACGCCATATTGCGACACCTAGAATATAAGTTGCAACACAAGGGTTGACCATAACTAGAAGGTGTGCTAACAAGTAGGAAATTTTCTAGCACATATTTTAATGATATATAATATTAACATTTAATGTAGAATAGTGTGTTAGAACTTCCTATAGTTATGTGCAAATGTGTGACACATATAGAAGTGAAAATGATTAAAAGCAATAATTTTGACCGTATGAAAAATGTTAAAATGATATTTGCAAAATCTAAAGGAATTGAAAGAAAAACATGCCAGACCGAAGATAATATGAAAACACTACTTGTTAAATTAAAACAAAGAAAAAATGATAGTCACAAACATGAAACTAACACTTATGAAAGAAAAAGTGTGCAAAAGAAACAATTGGGAAAACACACCGAAATAAAAGTGCAATTGCAACCAAAGTGAGAGGGATAGTCAACGAATAGTGTACATTGAATGTTAATTGTCAAGGCTTGCATAAGAAAGGTGTGATCATGCATTTATCAAGGATTGAGCATGTGTGAGAAAGTGACTCTGGAACTTGGAATCTGAGAACAAGGCTTAATCCCTTAACAAAGAATTAATTGACCATGAAGTGAATATGAAACAACAAATCGTGAGATACTTAGTGGGCTCCAAAATTCAAAAGTAGGCAAACGTTTAGAGGATGTTCATCACATCATCAAAACTTGGTGACCTACTAGTAGAAATCTATCTTCTCTACTTAGGTTTTACCCTTAAGTGCAACGTCTCATTCTTTCAGGAAGTATTGATACACCATTACCTTGACTTTTCTACTTATCTTGGTTATAGATATAGTCTCTTCGCTTCCTTTCTTAGCTTCAAACACATTTATAAGAATAGTCATACCGTGACCTTTTTTATATGGGAGAAGGATAGTAATTGTTGCAATGGGGTCCCCAGGGGTAGAATTGAATTAAACTCAATCATTTTTGTAAAGAATTTTTTAAAAGATGTAAAGTCTCTGCAAAATGTGGATTCAGAGCATGCAGATAGATAGAATCAAAGGGGCCCTAGCTCGTTTTTGGTCAGTTTTGAAGACCTACCCATGAGCTAAGGGACATGGTATCATATTAGGAAAGCTATAAATATTTGAGTCTTAGCAAGTCTTGGAAGTAAGTTTTGGGTAAAGAATTGGGTACATTAAAGAGTTGTCGTTGTCTTGAGCAAGAGCTAAGGAAGGTAGGCTATGCTTCCTGCGCTTAGGTAGAGAAGGGAAGGCTCCTGCAACTAGTGTGTAGGAGGCTTGGGTAGAGTCTGTAGCTGAGTATGTAAACCCTTTAGCTGTGTGCACAAAGAAGGAGAGTTTGTAATCAGTGACTTGAAGATCAATAAACACAGTCTTTCGAAGAATTACTGAGTATTTCCGTTGTACCTGTTTACGTTATACACTGCTGATTAATGATATGTTTTATGAAATAATGATTGAATGTTACACAAATTTACTGATTCTATCTTAATAATGTATGAAATGAATGCTTGGCCACTTCCACAAAGTTACAGGCCTTTTCTCTTATGTTTCTAACGAATTAAGTAGATCTATGCGAAATCCGATATAGGGTTTCTTGTTAACCCGTGAAAGTAGGTAAATCGATTGTTTAAGGTCAGCAAGGACTAATCGTGGACCTTCACAAAGGTCTAAAGGAAACTTTAACGTAGCTACAGTAACGAGCCAAAGAATTCTATCGATCTATGCGAAGGGAGCCCTAAGGCACTGGAAGACATCACACTAGTCTCTAGATGCAAAAACTTGGTTCTTGCATCCCTCAATACTGCTTTGGGTGAGACTATAGACAATGATACACGGGTTATTGCCAAAAGGGCCAACAGTGTAGGGTTTTGTTGGTTGGCATAACTAACTTTGAACTTTGGGGAGGGCCCCTTAATCCAACAAATGGTTCTATTTCCAAGGCTAAGATCTTCTTAAAGAGATGTGTGATGTCGCATCATTGGAATCCGACTAAGAAAGAGATTGAAAAGTGGTTAGATTGGAAGATTCACGAGTTCGTGGCTCAAGAAAATAGGATTCTACACCTGTCGAAAGAGGATTGGTTGAATAGATATCTGTATACAAAGGTACACGAAATCTTCTTCTGCACTTTCCCAATTGGACTATACGAGTGATTAGCTAAACTGACAAACAATCAATGAAGGTGGAAGCTCAATAGTCCTATAGTGTGGACTCAAGAATTGGAGTGAAGACTAGAGGCCTCTGTAAACAAGATTGTGCGGGCTGTAGACCATTGGATTTATGGAATTCTGGGAGGATTTGTTACAGAATTCGAAGCTAACACCTCAGTCAGCTATAGCGAAGTGGAGCAAAGATTCTTCAAGGGAGCGCAAGGTAAGTATTTAAGGTGATTGAATACTTGGATTAAAACACTATTATGTGAAAAATGGGTAATGCCATTACCTTGATGTTCGAAGCTACATGAAGTGGAAGATTATTTAGAAATCATAAAGAGTGAGGACCAAAGTATAGTCCATTGATTGGACCTCCTTCAAGTGACGATTAAGGGATGGTGCGGACTATGTCGTGAAGCACTATTCAGCTAATAACTCAGGGTATTCCTAGAACACATCATCCATCCACTCCACCTCCACATCCACCCTCACCATTCAACATGGTGAACACAATGAAGATGCCAATATTCAAGGCCATAGGAAGTGAAGAATTAGAGATGTTTTGATTTGTTGTGAACGTTGCATATACATTGCAACAAATCACTAGTGATAATATAAAGAAGGCACAGTTGGTTACTACCTTCTAGGATCAGATGCTAACTTGGTACATTAAGTATTATGCTAAAAATCTTCATGCATCGCTATCAGAAATTTTGACAACTTTGAAGAAAGAATTTCGTAAGCCTAAATCTGAGGTGCAGTTGGTAATCGAATTTAAAGAGATCATAATGAAGGTTGATGAGACACCTTGGGACTTTGGTCATAGGTTCAAATGCTAGACTAGACTGGCTAACATGAAAATCTCAGAAAGCCAACATTGTGAATGGTTCATTACATCACTTTTTGCCCATTGTAATTATTGCTCTATCACATAAGAAGATATCAATATAGGCAGAAGACTTGGAGATCACAATGAGGATACATGCATCACCTATTCACGATATGAACCTAGGGGTACAACAGATCCGCTCATAGTTAGTCAGCATACACCTAGAGTTAAAAAGTTTGAATAAAGAAAAGGAGACTAAGACAGAAGTGCAAGCAGAAGTTTGGTGCTTGAAGTGCAAGGGCCACGACATGATAAGGATAATTGTCCAGTATACATGAACTATCTTATATGGGGAGGGCCAACCCCCCCAAGCCAGAAGCCCCAACAAGGCCAAGCATGGGAACTGTGCTATGATGTGCCATTTTTCAATTCACTGGGTAACATGTAATGGATAACTGCCACCTAATTTAGAAGTTCATTCTGACACCTGAACAACAGTTCTGTAATTTCTGTAAATCTATGGGCCACAATGAGTTCCATTGTCGAAACTATGAGTTGATGATGGAAAGAACCCCTACTTACCGTATGCAAGCAGAAACTTGGCCTCCAGATCAAAGCGCACAACGTTTTTGAGGGTCAAGGATGAGGGCGAGGACAAGGGCTGGTAGAGGTCACGGTCAAATTATTTTCTACGACTATGGATAGCCAGGGCACTTCGTGCGAGATTTCCCGAATCCGACACACCCTTCATGTCAATACTATAGACAATTCAACCATGCAATAGAAGAATGCCTGGTGCTAATAGCTAGAATGAAAGAAAAGAAAATGAAGCCTCAGTAACCTACACAGAATTTACAAATGATGAGGGATGAGCCCCACGAGGAGGATTAGAGCATTAATATTGTCCTATGAAGTGGTGTGACAACTGGTGAAGATAAGGGAAAGAAACCTAAAGACAAGGGATGGGTCCACAAATATCCTGAGAAAGAAGCCACCTTTTACCTTAATCATGCTAAGGAAACATTCATGGAAGCCAAGAAAAGCTTTGTTGAGGCCTCCACCTTAGGAAGCTAGGACAAGACATAAGAGGCTAGTGCTACAGAAGAAGTTGATCCTTCCATACTCACCACATTTTTGCAGACCTGCATAAAGTTATTACACAACAAGATGGCTATGGAAGGATTGTAGGAGAAGATAGAAAAGTGTGCAAATAAGGAAAAAACTACTTCAGAGCATCGCATGGTTAGAAAACTCAATAAGCATAAGGTGCAAATAGGATGTGCGATGTGGCTAAGAGCGCAAATAGGTGATTATGAAATGGACTAGGTCATTTTGGATTTATGGTCCGATGTGAATGTTCTACCAAAATAAACATGCGAAAGGATGGAGAGACCTGCAATGCAGTGGTCTCTGATTCAATTCATGATGGCGGATCAACAGAAAATCATCCCAACAGGACGATTATATGGAGTAACGGTGGATATTGAAGGTGTGAGTGCAGTAGCGGAATTTGAAGTTATAGAAATTGTTGATGATAGTAATCCCTACCTTGTGCTCTTGGGAATCGATTGGGCTATTGATATGAATGGGGTCATTAATTTGAAGAAAAGGAAAATGTCATTTGAAAGAAAATCGCTTAGGGTTATAATGTCGTTGGACCCTGCAAAAGGGGTGAGCTATACTGAACCAATACGCGATTATGTAGAAAGTGACGATGAGCTAGACCAAATCTACAAGATAATAGAACGATATTAGGATTTGATCAATCTAATGGGAGGTGGAAAAATTTCATGGGATTAGTAGATTTCTTGCACTTCTGATTCAGATGAGGAATCAGAGCACTGGGATAATTGCTTACATGAAGTTTCTACATTATGATGCAATATGATGACGAAGGCACTATGCTTTGTTTTGTCAGAAGTGTTTGTCTGACACAGATATGTTTTTAGATGAATTTGAGTGTGAAGTCTGTGAGGACCACTACTTTCAAGCATTGGAGTTGGCACTATGCACTATGCCCACATGATGGTCCGGTATGCATAAGAATAGTTTTGCTGGCTGGCAAGATTATAGGAGAATGATGAAGCTACGATTTCGGCATGCTAATAAGAGAATGACTAAGAAGTACAATGGAAGGGATGATCTGCGTGATCACCTGAAAAAGTGGACTAAGGCGTGGGGAACGAAACCATAGCTAGAATGGGTACATATATTCTATCACACCTTGGTTACAATCCCCATGAACTAGTATCTCGAATCGGAGCTCCGCCATAGGACTGCGGAATGGGATATATTGAAGGAAGGTTTCTTATTGAATTTTATCTTTGAAGATGGCTTTGCAAGAATCAATGAATCACTTCAAGAAATTAAAGTGGTTACCTTCAGGACATCAAAGGAACCAATGGAGTGGACCCAACCGGACTTGAGCACCTAGCTGCGCCATGCCTTGGAATGCTATAATGTGAACACTGAAGAGGAGGAAGAAGACCCAAGGAAAATCAATATTCTAGAGATAGAAGGTCATCGCGAAGTCGAAGGCCTGCAAGTAGAGAACCTAGACACCTCTGCACCTTTGAAAACAAGGCAGGTAGACATTGGCATTGAAGAAGAGCCAAAGTTCACAAAGATTGGAGACTATTGGGATGATGCTACAGTAGACAAAGTTGCTGAATTACTTCAAGAATGCCATGATATCTTCCACACTAAATTTTCAGATTTAAAGGGCATACTTGGTGATTTAGGTGTTATGAAGGTCACATCGAACCCAGATGCAAAGCCTTTTAAATCGAGGCCTTATCGCCTTGATCCTAAGTATAAGTAAAATGTTCTCCAAGAGCTGGATAAAATGTTGGAGGCAGGAATCATAGAACCTGTTGAAGAGTCTGACTAGGTGAGCCTGATGTTGGTCCAAGCGAATAAAAAAAGGGCTAAATAAGGATTTGTGTAGTTCTATGGAAGCTTAATGATGCATGCATCCACCATCTATTTCCAACGTCATTTACAGACAAAGTGTTAGACGATGTTGGAGGGCAGGAGGCCTATTCCTTTATTGATGGGATTTCTGGGTATCATCAAACTAAGGTTTCCCTAGAGGATAGAAGTAAAACCACCTTTGTGACAGAGTGGGGTTGCTTTTAGTACACTGTTATTCCATTTGGATTGAAGAATGTGCCTGCAATATTTTTCTGCGTAGTCATAACAACGTTCAAAGAATTCATTCCTAAGTTCCTAGAAGTGTACTTTGATGATTGGATGGTGTTTGGCTTGGTGAAGCACCATGTAGTAAGTTTGCACCTTATGTTGGATACATGTTGAAGATAACAGATAGTGCTGAATTTGAAAAAATGCATATTCTATGTTCCTTTTGGGATCTTGTTGGGTCATGTTGTATGCAAGAAGGACTGATGGTGGACCCTGAAAAGATTGCGTTGATTGTGAACTTGGAGGCCCCTAGGAATGTCAAGTATCTGTGCATGACGCTGGTACACACGAGATACTATAATAACTTCATCAAAGCTTATGCTCAAATTACTGCACCCATGGAAAAACTGCTAAAGAAGGATGCGACATTCTGTTGGTGTGAATAATGTTAGCGCAGTTTATATGTGTTGAAAGAAAAGATATCAACTGCACCAATCTTGGTATCTCCCAATTGGAAAAAGCAGTTTCATGTACATTTGGATGCTTCTTGCATTACGCTTGGTGCAGTACTCACACAGGTAGGCGAAGGAGAACTAGACCATCCCAGAGCCTTCCCAAGTAGGAAGCTATCCAAGGATGAGAAAGCTTATTCAACTATAGAGTGCGAAGGGCTGGCGATGGTTTACGCGCTGCAAAAATTCAAGCACTATCTACAAGGGGACATTTAAAGATGTATACAGACCATTCTACCTTAAAATACCTGGTCAAAAAGCCTGTGTTGGGGGGAAAGAATTATAGATGGTTGTTATTATTTCAGGAGTATGACTTTGAAGTCATTGTGAAGTTGGGGAGGTTGAATGTTGGAATTGACCATCTGTCACTAATTGACATAGGTGAAGAACCCAGTAATTTGGAGGAAGGGTTACCCGATGTGTAGCTCTTTGCGGTAAGTGTAGTTGATAACCATTTTTCTGATATTATTGAGTTGTTAACCACCGGGATGGCCCTTGAAGGCTATATAAATCAGCAAAGGGAAGAATTAATAGTATGCGCAACCAATTTTTTAGTCATTCCGGGACATTTGTACAAAATGTGTTTAGATGAAATATTCTGGAGATATGTGTTGGACTTTGAGCATGATAGTATCCTCGTTGAGGCTCATGGAGGAGCTGCGAGAGGCCATTATGCAGGAAAAGAAACCATGTAAAATATTTTGCGTGTAGGCTTATGGTGGCCAACATTGCACAAGGATTCTAAAGCATATTGTAAGGCATGCGTTGCATGTCAAAATACTGGAAATTCGTCGCGAAGGGATGAGCTACCACTACAACCTCAGGTATCTTTGCAGGTATTTGAGAAGTGAGCAATTGATTTTATTGGACCAATTCAGCCCCCTGGAAAGAAAATTGGTGTGTGCTACATTATCACTGCGATGGAATATTTAACCAGATGGGTAGAAGTACTACCGATAAAGGATTGTATTGGGGCTATGATAGCGAAATTTTTGTTTGAACATGTCTTAACAAGGTTTGGCTACTTGAAAGTTTTAATGAGTGACAGGGGTACACACTTTCTAAATGAAGTGAGTAGCACATTGACAAATGAATTCTAGGTCTACCATCAGAAGAGTACACCATATCATTCGCAGGAAAATGGGACAGTCAAAGCTTTTAACAAAATTTTGGAGAATGCAGTAACAAAGATCTGTAACATGCAGCAGAATGATTGGGATGTGCACATACCTGTAGTTTTATGGATCTATAGGACAACCTGTAAGAATTTTATAGGGAAAACATAGTTCAGATTAGTCTATGGGGTCGAAGCAGTATGCATATCGAATACATTGTGCCTAGTCTATGCATAGAAGCTTTGACGTATATGGAGGATCATGAGGCCTTGGAAGAATGACTCATGTAGCTCATGGAGCTAGAGGAGGATCTCTTTTTGGCAATATTCCACCAACAAGTATAGAAGGACTGTGAAAAGTCATGACATCATCGCCATATCAAGCTTCACACATTCAAGGTAAATGATCTTGTGTTGTTATATGATAGTAAGTTCACTAAATTTCTGGGTGAATTCTAGATGCATTGGTTAGGACCAAATATTGTCAAAGAAATTATTGGCAGTGGCACAGTTCAGCTCGCAAAGCTGAATGGGGAGCCCTTCCCAAGAAAAGTGAATGACAGTAGGTTGAATCTATATATGGGGGATCCTGTGCAATGACTATATGGCAGCAGGATAGTCTTAGTGCTCTAGGAAATTGCAAGGGAGTGTGGGACTATAAAATACACTACCCAGTTTGGAGGACAAGGCAGCGACCCAGCAGAATGAAGAGTGATAAGGATGCACTAGATGAAGCCGCGCTCAGGACACTACGCCATGGGGGAAGATACCACGCAACCTAGTAGGAAAATGACCATTGGAGTTACCATTCATCATTTGACGACCAAAAAGCAGTTAAGAGGATTGGCGAGGTAGCAATTAAGGAAAAAATCTTTGAAAATCTGCCGCCAAAGCAACATTTATTATCAAAATTTGGGGGGAATGGTCAGATTTGAATTCAAATCCCCCTATATATTACGTGTACTGGTCCAATAGAGAACACTTCGCACTCTAAGACTTGCTGGAAAAGTTTGTTGTCAGATGCATATGAGTCGAGTGTTCTGGGAAGACTTTGTGACACACCCTTCATTTTCGAACTATTCTATATCCCCTCATTTGTGAATTATTCAGTATCAGCACGAGAGCTATTCATTAAAAGAATTACTGGCACTAAACCCATTAAAGCACTCAGTTTAGAAGTAGTTGTGTTTGACGCGATAGGTCTTGAAGTATCTAATATGGAGACTACACTTGTTGTGTCCAAGGCACCGAGGTCACCTAGGCTAAAACAAACTGTGACAAAAGAAGAGAAGCTAGCCATGAAAGAAAAACAGAAGAAGTTGGTGTTGGTGCATATTTCACCGAGGAAGCATACAAAGCCACAACCGAAATAGAAAAATGACAAGAAACCAGAAAAAGTAGTGGATTTAGAAGAAGAGGAGTACCAAGGCATTGAAGAAGTCGATGCCGAGGGGGTAGAGTTTATCTCTATATTGCCTAAGTACATCCTTTTGTGGAAGGGAAAACTTAAAGTAATCAAGGACCCTGGTTTGGCGAAATTTGGGGTATTGGCTCCCCTACTATTGGAACAGGTCGCATTTGTAGGACCTAAGCTTGTGTGTATCATACTGTTGAAATTGGAGGACTGGGACATCGCGGATTAGGAGAAATTTCTACATATGGCAATCCATAAGTATATGAAGAAGATATACTTTGACGACACTTGAGTTACATAGTTAGAACCCATGAAGTGGACCCACGGTGTTGAGCAGACAGGGCCGCTGAATATGTTGTTAGTACCACACTATCACCGCTCCCCTATCAATAAGGTATGTGTGCGCCAACTTCTAGCACTAGTGCATGATGGGATTATGTGGTTAGGGAAGCCTATTCCAATAATAGATATGTTGATCCATAGGGTAACGAGGTTCTCCCATAAAGGAGTGGAACCAACTGAGGAATTTATAGGAAAAATAGGAAAAACGATCTAGGTGATAAAATGAAAAAGGAGTATGGTCTCGTGAAGAAGTCACGAGGATACTCATTTTTGCCAATAAAAGACTAGGCAATCAAGTTCGCTACCCAGATCCTTGCAGGAAAGATCATGTGAAAGTGTCATGCAAATGAAGTTTCGGCACAAGTTGTGTCACTTGCTTCACAGTGCGCGAAGGGCATACAGTTTAATTGGTCAAGGTACCTCTGCCAGGAGTTCCTCACAAACTGTCGAGAAGCCCAAGAAGAAAGTAAGCCATTTCATTATACTTGGTTTCTACTATCAATTGTGTTAGTTGCATGGAGATTACTGGAGGATAGCTAATTTCCTCCGTATAAGGAAGAATTGCCTGAGGCCGCGAGGTTCACCTCGCTCTAGGCCACAACAGATGTGACACACATTAAGAAAACAAAGATTTTATGGGTTCTACTGGAGATGAACCTTCGGATGGTACTCAATCAATGGCCAAGGTTGTCCTCAACCTTGTTCGCGCAATTAAAAATCTACGTGGATTTCAAGGCTGACTTTCACAACATCTCAATCCGTGCACGGAAGAAACGAGAAGGAATGTGGCATGTACTTCCTTATTTAGTGTCCAAGATAGATGTGCAGGAAGTTGTATGGTATTGGCCTCCAGAGTGGTACGATCCTACGATGCTGGAGGTGGGAACCAATAAAGGCACAAAGAGCTCTATTGTGTGGAAGTAGAAGGAAGTTGCTCAGAAAGTTGCGTGCACATTGGCCGAGTGAAAGAAGAAGGAGGCTGCTAAGGCAATTGTAGAGAAGGTACAAATCAAGGATGAGAACGTTGCTAAAGAGTAGGTATAGAAGGAACAGAAGGATGCTAAGCATAGTGAGAAGTCTTCTTCGCACCGCATTGATGAACAAGAACATTCAAAGCAGGAATGAGGGGGTAGTGAACAACAGAGAAATCTATTCATTCTAAAGAAACGCGGATAGGAACAAACAAGTGGGAAACAAAAGAAGCATAATTCTGACAAGAAGACATATGTGGATCCCATGGTGCTGGTAAAAGGTGATCTTGATGAGATCAACAACAAGATACATGAAACAATGATAGAGGTTCAGCAACAATTTGAGCAGAAATACATGCAGATGCTAGGAAGCATCCAGAAGGATCCACTCGAGTTGCAGATCTAGGAAAATAAGATTCAAGTGGATGTCAGGAAGGCGAGTGGTGCACAAGTGAGCCTTATGCAGGTAGTGTAGTCACAAAGATTGAATGGACTATGGATCTCAAAGTATTTCCTTTACCAGAAGGGTCAGTCTGTGTGTTATCAGATAAGGATTACGCAGTGCTCAACACAGTGAAAGATATGGGACTATACCTTTCCACGATTCCTCTCCATTATATTCATGTGCTACATTAGGGTGTCTCAGATGAGCTGAAGATTAGATAACAGCGTGCGCTTACTGTCATCAGTGAGTTTGAAGTAAAAAACAAGCATCTATTCATAGAAAAAACTCAAGCACTGGAGGAACAGGAGGAGTTGCAGACATAATGCCAGAACCTGGTCACAGTAATTGAGTAGGTCTATGAGTTCGTACCTAAACTGAAGATATCCGATGATGCAGAGGATTTAGATAAAGTGAGGAAATTGGCTGCCACAGTGCACAAATCAAAGGCAAAGGTCGATAAGGTGAATTTCAATCTTTAGATGCAAATAGCTGAGATGTAGTTGAAATTGCAGCCGACCACACTGCCAAAGGTTCAGTAACGAAGAGGAGCATCTATAAGAGAATCCATGGATCAACTAGATGTCACAGTTCAGGGTTACGACTAGCTCTTCACTGAGGCAATGGGCCTATGGGATACACTGCAGGAGGATGCTACGCTGCAATAGTTGAACACATAATTCAGGGAAGTGCAACAGCAATATGATGCGATCAATACAACAACGCAGATGTTGGCGTCAGTCCAGCACTTCTTGCACTTATGGGAAGGCAGGGAAATATTGATCCAGATGTAGGAGTTGCAGAAAAATCAGTCCTTGCTCAGATCCTGGCTTGAGCCTTGGACAAAGGAAGCCTGCCAGCTTTCACAGAACTTTCATGAGAAGATGAAGGCCATACAACAGACACAGAGGACTACGCAACTAGCAATAGAGGGGCCAACCATAGAGAAACTAGTCTAGGAGGTACAACAAGTAGCATAACAGAGTATAGTGGAGCTCCATACCTTGACCAAGGCATTCAACGAACTCCACCAGAAAGTGGAACAACCATCTCAGTGAATCGAGGGCGAGTCACAATCTTTGTGTCAGGGCCCTGTTGTGATGGGGTCTATAGGGGTAGAATTGAATTAAATTCAATCATTTTTGTAAACAATTTCGTAAAATATGTAAAGTCTCCACAAAATGTGGAGGCGAAGCACACAGATAGATAGAATCCAAGGGGCCTTAGCCCCTTGTTTTTTGTCGGTTTTGAAGACTCACCCATGAGTCGGGGACCATGTTATTTTATTAGGAAGCTAGAAATAGTTAAGTTTTAGCAAGTCTTAGAAGTAAGTTTTGGATAGATAATTGGGTACATTAAAGAGTTTTTTGTCTTGGAAAAGATCTAAAGCAGGAAGTCTTTGATTCCTACTCTTAGGTAGAGAAGGGAAGGCTCCGACAGCTGAGTGTGCAGGAGGCTTGGGTAGAGTTTGCAGCTTAGTGCGTGAAACCCTACAACTGTGTGCTCAGAGAAGGAGAGTTTGTAATCAATGACTTGAATATCAATAAAGATAGTCTTTTGAAGAATTACTGAGTATTTCCGTTGTACCTGTTTACATTATATGTTGTCGATTAATGATATTTTTTATGAAATAATGATTAAATGTTACACGAATTTACTGATTCTATCTTAGTAATGTATGAAATGAATCCTTAGCCACTTTTGCAAAGATACAAGAATTTTCTCTTATGTTTCTAACGAATTAAGTAGATATGTGCAAACTCTGATCTTGGGTTGCTTATTGATGCGCGAAAGTACGTAAATTGATTGTTTAAGGTTTGGAAGGACTTATCGTGGACCTCTGTGAAGGCATGAAGGAAGCTTTAACTTAGCTATAGTAACGAGCCCTAGAATTCTATCAATCTGTGCAAAGGAAACCCTAAGGCACTTGAAGACATCACAGTAGTCTTTGGATGTAGAAACTTGGTTCTTGCATCCCTCAATACTGCTTTGGGTGAGATTGTAGCCTACGCTACGCTAGTTTTTGCTAAAAGGGCTAGCAATGTAAGGTTTTGTTAGTTGGAATAACTAACTCTAAACTTGGTGTTAAGGTCCTCTAATTTTTTTATACGATTTCTTGATTATAGTTGATCATTATTATATTTTGGATATTGTAAATAAAATTTCATGTTGTAAATTATTTTCATAAAAGGTCAAAACCTTGGGAAAATAAAAAAAAATATGCTTGCAAGTCAAAATGGAGCATTACAAAATAATTAAGTGTGTTTAGATTAAATTAGTCACATCATTTAAATGTGACTAAATAATTTGTAATAAGGCGCATATGGAAAAAGTTGTTTTGTCTTATATGGTTAAAGGACGTTGTTGTCAGAGCATCGGGATTCCCCATTAATCTTGATCAATGACTCATATATTCCCCCCCCCTTCTCCATCCTACATTTAAAGATGGGGGGGGGGTCTAAAAAGTTGATTTCTCCCACTAGGCCCCATCCCTATGTGGCACCCTCTCCGAGTTTCACATCTCTCACCAGTCTATCCCACCTACTGCTCCTTATCCCCTTTGAAAACTGCTTCCCTCTCGTCAATTTACTGTTGTCCCTACTTGACACCTCAGCCATTCCTATCCCACCACATATCCTCCGCCTATTACTCCCGCACCAACATCCACTCATCATGTCCCTCCTCATCTTCCACTACTATTTGGCCAATTAATCACCTTCTTTCCAACCATGTACCTCCATGTCACCTCCCGCCTCCACGTCATGTGTCTGTTTCATGGCCAAGTAAAGCTATGCTTTTTCCCTATACAGTACAATACATTAAAAAATGGTTTAAAAACAACTGAGAATGAATTTTAAAAATCAGAAAGATTTTTTTTTGTTGATAACTTCCTTATGCACAACAATCTCTCTCATTTTTGTAACAACTGTTATGGTTTGGGAGATTCATATGAATCTTTCCAGGTATATTTTCCTGAATTTTCTTGTTTTAAGCCAATGCTTTAAAATGCCGTTTCCAAGCCGTTGGAAATGAACATTGAAAAACTGAAAACGGTTTTTGTTTCCATGATCATCATTTACAAAAAACTCTCTCAATTTTCTAACAGCTATTATGGTTTTGGATATACAAAGTTATTACAAGACCCTATGTTTTAGAAAATCGAGAGGAAAAAGTTCAAAGAAAGTTCATGACTTGGATGCCACATCATCAAATAAGAAGTGATATCAAATTCAAAATGCTCTTCTTTTGTCACCAGTAATACACAAATATAGTGGCAATTAGATTCATTAGTTTTGAATGTCCTATATTTCAATTCTATTTGTGTAATATAGTTTGAGATATTTGTAACAAATCTTGATATTTTTTTCAACATATTTTAGTTTAGAATTTGCATAAATACTTCATCATTTGAAGTAAGAGATGTTGATTTATGAATGTAATTTCTTCTACATATTGTAATTCTCAAACTATTGGAGCATCAATAATACAGGGGCCTTTTCAAAGGATTCATGTGGTGGACCAAATGGTGATGTGTTTCGTATGTTTATTTGTTTAAACATTGTTTTTTCTCTCTCTTTTATTATGAAAATATCAATTACTTAACAAAAATTGTGATGAATAGGATTTGTTATTTAGAGCACCCTATTCTGGCTGTTAGTAATTTTCATGTTTTCTATTGAATTCAAAATAAGGAATTCATAATTTCTCATTAATTTCTATTGAACCTTACATTTTCTGCTATTTCACAATCCATTTAATATTATGAAAAGATCCAAATAGTGCAACATAGCTTTCCCTGAGAAACTCCCCTAAATGTTGATGCCAAATCTATTTAAATCTTCAGATTCCATAGCCCAATGGAATTATAACACTTAAATCAACCAAACCAATCAAATCAAAACAAGCAATACACTCATAAATAACCTAAAAATTTACATAAAACAAAGTTAAATTTTATAGAGAGATCCCTCTATGAAGCTGGAAAAGGCTAGATCCCCACTTCCAAAGTGGTTTTGATGTTGTCCTATGTGTTTACTCCCTCAACATCCAAAAAACAGAACGGCAACATAGTGGTGACCATACGGGGTATCTAAAAGTTTCAGGTTCCTAAGAAAAGTGTATCAAGTTCCAAATCAGATTACTGACGGTGGATAGTGATTAGACAGAAGAAGGTTGAATCACCCACTTGGTGACTCCACACAGTTTTAGCTCAATCAGAAGACTCCACTAGCAGAAGAATCCAGAACTCAGGACATTCATGCTAACTCCACTACTTACACATCATGTTGTTTCCTAAAAACAAGATGACAGGGTATGTGGTAAACCCTATATCTTGTGAAGTTATAAAAGAAATCAGGGATCCGTTAGTGGATTTTCAAATATATGAAGTCTTTTCAATGGCTATGCTTCATTGTTTGAGATCTCTCAAGTCTTCTCCTGAAGGTAAAACCTATTTTTTCAAATTAGTTGTTGAAAGGTTTGAAAAGGAGATTGAGCTTTTAGATGTTCAAATCCAATCATATAACTTCCAATATCCTAAACAGTTCTTGGAAATGCTCCCTCCTCTTACAAAAGAAATAGTAATGTTGCATGTTGATGTTGAAATTGAGCATTGTTTTTAGATTAAATCAGATGACTCATATAAGAAACTGTATAATGATATAGAAAGCATATGTGGAATACCCAATCATGACCATAAAGTTTCAAAATACTTTGAGCATCAAGTAATAGGTCATGTCTTTCATGATCCCATAGCTATCTTTATGGAGAAGTTTTTCGCTGTAGCGTCCCAATCAATTTCTAGTGCCTCCCTTGTTTTTGATGATTCCAAAGCTCTCTGTCGTGAAGATCAAGCTGATAATCAGTTTCTAGTGCCCTTACAAGCTCTAGTTCTGATTCTTCTTAATGATAGTGAAGGAGCCAAGGTATTGGATCAGATTTTTGATTGGCTATATTGGATATTTTACATTGCATAAAGTCAAGCATTTGGTGTTAGAATAGGATTGTATATACATAAATAAGGTTACCGGGTAAGCATCTTTTCAACATTCATATTTTCAGTGTGCAACAATGACTTAAGTTGCTAGTTTGGATTTTTACAATTTGCAGTACATAGTTATGTTTGTAGTTTCAGTTCATATTTCGGTACACAAATCAGATTTCTGTTTAAAGTTTAGAAGAAATGACTAAGGTTTTTAGTCGTAGAGGTTTTTTATGACCTAGCAAGTTTTAGATTTCAGATTAGTCGAATGGATCAGGGTACTAGTCTATGGTGTTCTTGCCACTTCTCTTGGAAGTGCCATCCCTAGTTGGAGCCATTGTTAGGGTCCTATATTTTTTATAGGAATGCTTGATTATATATGATGATTATTATATTTTTTTAGAAAATTATATATTACAGAGCAATGGAACACATAAAATATTGCAGAAATATAAACAGAGAAAATGCATAAAACAAGAGAGACACAGATATACATGGTTCACCCAGTTTGGGCTACATTCGCAGATCCACTGTAGCTCCCTCTTCACTCCCAATCTCCTCTCTCTTCCTCACTCAGAATACAGATCTACATAGACGCAATAAAATTCCCTCATATATAGTGAGGGGTTTCCTTCTAGGGAAAAAAACCCTAAACTAAACATAACCTCTGTCGTTAGATCATTGGCTTAATGAATGGCCTAGATTGACTAAAAATTACTGAACTTTTACAAGGAAATTTTACATCTATTTTTAGCTTCGGGGGTGCTGCCCACGAACCCTCGCGGGGGGGACAAGTCCCCCCTGCACCCCCCTGCATGGAGGGGTGTGCAATCTTCCTAGGGTATACATTCGATTAAGACCTTTGAATGCAGAGGATAATCAGGCTCCACACCCAACATATTTCAGATATTGTAAATAATATTCCACGTTGTAAATTATTTTAAAAAAAGGTCAAAACCTTGAGAAAATAAAAAAATATGCTTGCAAGTCGAAATGGAGCATTAGAGAATAATTAAGTCTATTTAGATTAAATTAATCACATCATTTAAATGTGATAAAATAAATTGTAATAAGGCGCATATGGACAAATTTGTTCTATCTTATATGGTTAAAGGACGCTATTGTCAGAGCATTGGGATTCCCCATTGATCTCGATCAATGACTCATATCTTCCACCCCACCCCACGCCCCCCCCCAAAACCCCCCACAATCCTACCTTTATAGTCAGTGGGGGACCTGAAAAGTAGGTTTCCCACGATGGGCCCCATCTCTGTGTGGAAACCTCTCTAATTTTTTCCACCCCCACCAGTCTATACCATCTACCTCTCACTACACCCTTCGAAAACTGCTTCCCCCTCATCCCTTTACCGTTGTCTGTACCCGACACCTCCACCATTCCAATCTCGCCAAGTATCCTTTGCCTATTACTCTCATGCCAACATCCACCCACCATGGCCCTCCTCATCTTCCACTCCTATTCAGCCACCTAATCACCTTCTCGCCAACCATGTACCTCCATGTAATCTCCCACCTCCACGTGATATGTTTGTTTCATGGCCAAGAAAAGCTATGTTTTTCCCTATATAATAGAGTACATTAAAACATAGTTTACATACAAATAAGAATGAATTTTAAAAATCAGAAAGAGGTTTTTTTGTTATCATCCCTATGCACAAAAAAATATCTCAGTTTTGTAACAACAGTGATGTTTTGGGAGATTCGGATGAATCTTTACAGGTATTTTTCCCCAAATCTTCCTATTTTCAGCCAACGCTTTAAAATGTAGTTTCCAACCAGGTGAAAATGAATTTCAAAAAACGGAAAGAGGTTTTTGTTTCCAAGATCATGGTTTACAAAAACCTCTCTCCGATTTCTAACATATTTTATGGTTTGGGATAAACAAAGGTATTATAGTACCCTACTTTTCATAATTTTGGGAGGAAAAAGCTCAAAGGCAATTAGTGACTTGGATGCCACATCATCAAATAAGAGTTTCTCCCAAATTTGAATTGCTCTTCTTTGCCACTAGAAATCCAAAAATATAGTGCCAAGTAGATTCATTAGTTTTTAATGTCCTATATTTCAGTTCTATTTGTGTAATACAGTTTGAGATATTTCTAACAAATCTTGATATGTTTTTCAAGATATTTTAGTTTAGAATTTGTATAAATACTTCATCATTTGAAGTAAGAGATGTTGATTTCTAAATGTAATTTCTTCTGCATATTGTAATTTTCAAAGTACCAGAGCATCAATAATACAGGGACCTTTTCAGAGGATTCATGTGGTGCACCAAATGAAGATTTGTTTCTTATGTTTATTTGTTTAAACATTGTTTTTTTCCTCTCTCTGTTATTCTAAAAATCTCAATTACTTAAGAGAAACTGTGATGAATAGGATTTGTTATTTAGAGCATCCTATTCTGGTTGTTTTTAATTTTCATGTTTTCTGTTGAAGTCAAATTAAGGAATTATTAATTTCTCATTAATTACTACTGAACCTTACATTTTATGCTATTTCACAATCCATTTAATACTTTGAAAAGATCCAAATAGTGCAACCTAGCTTGCCTTATGAAACTCCTCTAAAATTTGATGCCAAATTTAGTTAAATATTCAGACTCCATAGCCCAATGGAATTATAACACATAAATCAACTAAACCAATCAAATCAAAACAAACATTACAATTATAACTAGCCTAAAATTTAGTTAAAACAAAGTTAAATTTTACAGAGAGATATCTCTCTGAAGCTGGAAGGGCTAGATCTCAGGTTCCAAAGTGGTTTTGATGTTGTCCTATGTGTTTACTCCCTCAACCTCAAAAATACAGAATGGAAACACCTGGATCAAGACCCCTTAAGCCAACAGTAATTGTACCGATATTTTGATAAGCACATTCCCCAATGTTGCTTTGTTAATAGTGAGTTTGGTTAGTTCCATGGCAGAGTCACCTCAAGGAATCACAACTTCACTATCATCAAGCCTTTAAGTACCAAACAAAGTTGTTTTCTTCACCTCTTTTCGTAGGAATCCTTTATTTTCTTCACCTCTTTATTTAGTTACTAATAGAATGTGCAAAGGAACTTATTTATTTTGATGGTGGAAGAGGGATCCTGACTTATTTGATTTGCAAGAGAGGTTGGTTGCTTCTTTAAGGGATTTGAAAGATAACTGAAGTTAATATGCTCATTTAATTTTTTTGTCCTTTCCCTTCTCTACTTAGTTGATTCAACATGTCAAAAAACCATTCAATAGAAGGCAGAGTCAGGAATGAAAACCTTAATGAGATATGATCTTCGTAGTTTGACCAAAGGGTTTGTGTCTGGAAAAAAAATATTTTCCATTTAGACATCATAGAATTTAAAGATATATGAACCCAAAACATAGAAGAGTATTTCAAATTAGCCAAGAATTATCCATCGTCACTATTTCCCTTTCTGAGTTTTCCACCTTGTGTTTTGAGCCAAATAAAAGTATCTTTCATACAAAGTATTATTAATCAGAACATAAAAGAAAAGACATAACAAATCCAAAAGAACACAACAAATGGAGACTGAACTAAAAAGAAACATGGGAGACATGAATGAGAAAAAAAAAAGGAAAGACCAAAGAGAGTAAATGCAAGATGAATGTACAAGGGAAACTAAGATATAACTATACCTACTCTTAACCTAATGGACTAGAAGGTCAGGGATAAGTATAATGAAATTTCCAATGTAGCCATTGTAGTTCTTGACCTACAAATGAAAAGATGTGAACAGTTAAAAGAAATATAAGGCATTGTGAAAAAGAAAAAATAATGACTTGAAAAAATTGCACAATGAACTAAGGGTCTTAGATAATGCCAAAAATATGTGTTATAGAAACTAATTCTAACCATTTCGCAACTTTATATTTTCGCTTAGAATAACAAACAAGCAAACCTTGAAAGCTTGTTGTGAATGTACTTGCATCTCTATTGTCCTGCTTAGGAGACATTAGAAAAGATTGAAGCTTATTATTAGCCTGGTGGATTTCCAGGTAATATTTCTCTAACCATTAAGTGATTGAATCTAGATATCCAAAACAACAAAATTGAAACCCAGAGGCTCTTGAGAAAATTAATTTTCAGTTAACACATTCAAATCGCAAAGAGAATCCTGAATATTATGATTGGATTGGTTGATTAACATAAAAGGTTCTTGATTCTCGCATGTCCATTTCAATATAATTTCCATAAATGAAGAATTTTTTTTATCCACCAAATGATCCAAATATTTGCAAACACTCAAGAAGAGATATTGTGCTAAGAAGATGATTAACTTCAAAATATGAACAAAAGAGACAAAAAGATAACCAATATTAGAAGAGTTTAATAGAGAGAAATTCTTCAACCCAAAATGATCGTTCTCTTGACAATCGAAATGGAAAGCTTTAAGGCTATAATGATACATGAGATATGTGCTCTCCAACCCTTGGTATATTGCAAGGGATTCACATGAAAAGGGAGTAACCAAAAAATAATCCTTTATCTAATAAGAAATCTATCTTGAGGTTTAGAAAGATTAACCAGGAAACATTAAAAGTATTTTAAGGATGAACTCACAATTAGTCGATGAATGTTAAGGAACTAATTATGCATGAAAATATGGATCCATCTTATTTCAGAGATCTTGGCAGGATTGCGAGAACCTAAAATTAAGTTCCTTGACTTCCTAAGAAGTTTCTGACCTTTCTTATGGTGGATCATTAAATTTAAGTGGCTTGGATAATCGATAAGTATACGTGAACCACTATCACCACATGTATGAGTGAAAAAATTGGTAGTTCCACTGGTTCAATCAGATTTAAGATTAAGCATATTAGACTCTTGATGGATAAAGCATTTAAATGCATTGATCAGAAAAATCCCTTTATTAAATAGCGTTGGAACATCTTCCTCTTGATGTATGAAATATTTATAGTTTAAAAAATCATGAATAATAGATTCAAACTTTTCATCCTTTGATTGATGAATCACACCATCTTGCACCTAATTCCAACCATGACTAGCCAGATAAATAGCTAAAGACTTTAGAGGGATTGTTGGTATAACAAACTTATCAATTATATCGTGGTACAATGAATAGTGTGCTAGAGGTGAGGAAGGATGAAAAGACTAAGGAGGAGGAGAACCAATTATAACTAAATTCTATTGAACTTGTAAAAACAACAGAGCGATCTCATTGTCATAAGTATCATGGTTAAAAAAAGGCATGATGATGTGACATTCAGATTGACCTTGCTTTTTCCGAATATGGTATATCAAAGGTTTAAAAGGCTAACTGTTAGAATATTATATATTACGGAGCAATGGGACACATAAAATATTGCATAAATATAAACACAGAAAAAATGCACAAAACAAGAGAGAGAGAGATATACGTGGTTCACCCAGTTTGGGCTACGTCCACCCCGAACAGCTAGTCCTTCCTTTCTATTATCCAGCAAAATTAAGAGACACAACCTACAACAAATCCACTGTAATATCCTCTGTCATTGTTTCACAGTCTCACCTCTCCATTTCTTGCTCACACACAGAATACACACCTATCTTCCAACCTCAAATACAATGCCCTCATACAAAGAGAGGGGTTGCCTTCTAGGGAAAAAAACCCTAAAGTAAACATAAGCTCTACCGTTAGATCATCCACCTAATGAACGACCCAGATTGACTAGAAATTACTATACTTTTACAAGGCAAATTTACATATGTTTTTAGCTTCAGGGGCGCTGCCCCCCGGACCCCCCAGCTAGGGGGGATCGGCCCCCCGGGACCCTCGCGGGGGGGACAAGTCCCCCTCACACCCCCCCATGTGGAGGGGTGTACAAAACTTCCTGGGGTATACATCTGGCTGAAACCAAGACCTCTGAACAATCATGCTCCACACACAACACTAACTACTTATCTCTTCAGATTTTTCATCTAAATATGTATGAATTAAAGGAATTTCAAGATCATTTTCAATTGAAAGAGTATCCCAACCCATAAATGGAGATTGTAGACTATTAGAAACATGTTCTAAATGTATATATTTCAAATCCGAGTCCTATGAAGTGTTGGAAAATGTAACTATGTTTGGTCTTCATTAATGTCCTTGATTCATTATGTAATGTACTTGTGAAAAGAATAAAGAAAATAATTATTATTATTATTATTGTGACTTATTAAAGCATGGGTTTCATGCCTGGGTCACCATGTTTTAGGTCAAATTTCCTGTTGAGGACTTCTAGGATTTATTTTGAGTCAATAGAATCATTGTACTTTTAATGAGAACCTTCTTGGGATTTTGAATCACGTAGAAAGGTTAAGTATTGAGTCAAATATGATTTATGTAACCACACCATGCCGGCCTAGAAGAAGATCAAGTCAGCATAAGAAACCTATTTGAACTCACATGGAGCCTATAAATACAACCACATCAAATTCATTTGGAGCATCATTCTGTTACTGGGAATAGTGTCCACTTAGATGCTGCTATTCCCATTAAGATGGGTGGCTATCTTAGAAACAAACAAGTAAATTATACTATTGTTTTCTTTTATGGAAATAGACAAGAGGAGAACCAAGAAGACCAACTTGAGTCTCGCGCTTGATTTCCTCTTCTTCTTGATAGAGCTTCGCTGCTGCTTCTTCATCTACCCAGTTTCAAAAGAGAACTTGTGGAATCACAACAACATACTACTATCGAAGAAACAAAGATCTATACCCGTAAATAACACAGGATCAGATGTATGTTAACCATATAAATGCATATATAAACAAGTATACAAGAATATGGAAGAAAACAAGAATAGCTTTATTAAGATGAAAAGTAGCAAGAGGATTACAACCATATGCTCTGACCTAGCATCATCCTCCAGCTAGGAAGCCCTTCTTCACCTCGAGCAAAGCTTAGATCACCAGAAACTGCGAATGTACACCAGAAAACCAACAACACTTCTCTATAAGATACAAAATTCCAGCCTCTGGATCTCTGTGATGAGGGATCCATATATAGATGATTACAGAGAGGTGAGTCATCTTCTGGGATCTTGATTAGTGTCCTCT
>APFE030567973.1:117489-132992 GCA_000404065.3 Pinus taeda
TGGTTTCAGGTAGCAGCTGATTCCAGGTAAGATTTGGAATTTTCCAATCACGACAGTGTCACAAGGATGGCTAACAGAATCACTCTTCGCAGATGTTCCTCGAAGGGGTAAACAATCATATGGGGGTGAATGATCGTCTAAAAACAGAATGGAGGTGATGGTGAGAACACGACCAAGGCTCAACAGGTGGCGATAAGGCATTCACAATGATTATTTAGCGGTAAATTTTTTAATGAGCTTAAACAATGGGGGAAACATTTGCTCATGTCTTATGTTTATTTTTTAATGAGCTTTAACTCTACGACAACATTGTTCACTAGTCGTATGATAAGAATGTCTCATTCGAGATGCTATTTTGAAGTGGCTTACATCTCTCAATCTTTGCCATGGATCCTTTCTTTATGCAAGTTAGGAAATGACTAGCCTTACGGGTTTAAAGGGTTAGAGGTCCTACAAATTTAACAAATAAATAGCCACTCTTCACTTGCATGCGGAAAGGTTTGCATGCCCCCAAGTATAGCGAAAAATTTCCAGGTTACCAAGAAAGTTCTATCTTCGTAGAAGGTAGAATGCTTCCTCAGCGATGTCTATCGAAACAGACAAAGGTGAATGGCGTAGACACATTCCACTCACATAACTTTGACGAAGGTATCTTATTCTAGCCTGATCCCATTTTCCTGTAAGGACGGGTTTGTCAGACTAGTCATATATCCCTCGCAGAAATCCACTCTATACCCGAGGTTTTCCTGCTGAAACAGGCCAGGGTGCATGCCCCCTGAGTTTCAGTCACATCTTCCTGAATCACTCGCGCTCATCAGGTGGACGGACTGGAGACCAATGAGACATTTCTTGTGTGAAAATACCATTTAGGGATGGCATTTGACTATTTGTGATGTGTGAATCTGGGAATGACATTTGGTCTACGAGCTTGACCATTCTGCCTTCATGAGGAAAACACATTACTCTAAAGAGTGAGGAGACGATGGCTCCCATGCAATAAATATAGTCGCATCCAAGGAGTACATTATAATCTAATGGTCCTTGAACTACCATAACATTCATGTGCACAATTTTCCTTCTCAAATTAATGGGCACATTTGGAAGGATCCTAAAGGTCGACTGGTTCCCTTGTCAAAGCCTGTCAGATTTCTCGTTTCAGGCAAAAGTGATGGTGAACCAAGCGCTTTCCAAGAAGTTCAGGAAAGGATACTCATAGAAGCCCCTTCATAGATGATGGTACCAACCATTACCATGCTGTAAGCTTGTACAATGATTTTGCATGGTACACTAGCTGGTAAACGAGGTCTACCTAGTAGATTCCAGTCGAAAGAAATAACTAGGTTGCTTGGTGGTGGAACCAAATAGACGGCCAGCTATGAATTTGATGAACTTCCTTCCTGCGATAAAGGAATTGGAGGACCGCCCCCAAGTTCATCGGAGTCTGTGTTAATGAAAATAATTTGAACGGTGTCATTCTCTTTCTCTTCAGTGATGGTATCATTCGAAGATGAGCACTCTGAAGGAAAGACCGGGTTAACTTTCGTCTCGACCTTTTGACTTTCGTCTGGTATGGATTTAGAGGGTTCATTTTCAATGATAGGTGCTTCGGCCGACCATGAAGCTGGGCCAGCCGGATTTTCAACCGGTGGATGATTTTGCAAGAGTTTTTGATATCCAGGAGGAAGTCGTAGCGGTGAAACTGGACGATCATCCAAAACTCTTTTCGCCTCATCAAGGAAGGGATAACGATGGACGGTGTGATTGCCTTCACACAACTTACAAGGAAATTTGGGATTCCTTTTCTGTGCATGTGCTTCACCTTCACTGGTTGATGGTGAGCATTCAACATGATCATCAGAGGTTGACGCCATCAGATTGTGCAAACGAGGAGACCATTCCCTTAATATCCGAGGGATGCAGGAACAATCTCGATGATAGTGGTCTCCATTGCAAATGACACAAGGAGATTTAGGTTTCGACAGTGTGATGTGAGGATTTTTGCTAGATGATGCTTGGTTGCCCCCTTTCGATTTTGGTTCCTTTTTCTTCTTTTCCTTTTTCTCTTTCTGCTTCTTCTTCTCAGTTACTTGAATTTTAGCTTTATCAGCTTTATCAAGCGAAGAGGAAGGAGGAGAGGGAGAATCAGACGAAGTAGAAGGTTGGGAGGCAATGCTAGTGTCGTTTACTTGCTGATTTGACTATTGAGGAATTACGGGATTCTGAATGACAGAGGTAGAGAAGAGCTAGACAGGCAAACCAATTGCCAATCCTGGAAGTGAGAAAGTGGCCATATGGGGTGCACCAACATCTCCCCATGACGAGAAGGGACTAGGATTTCCTCAAAGGGGAAATCCTTGGTTGGTAGACTCCATTTTCTCAACCTGAAGACCAACATGGGAATTTGTGATGTTATTTCGATTAAAATAAATTTTTAGATGCTTTGATACAACTTGTTTTTTCAATTTTAAAGAGTGGAGAAAAAAAAAAAGATGACTCTAGTCGCCTTCGATTTTTATTGAGCCTGAAGTGACAAGTGCTTAGAGGACCTTTTCCTTTAAGGAGTTTGAAAAGGAGCAAAATAATGGACTTCTCTGGACATCTAGGCAGAGAGGATTACCAAACCAATCGTAAAACTGCAGAATACTTTTTACGGTACGACAGTCAATCTTCCTGAATGCTGTGTTCAGTGCATTGCGATCGATAGGGCGGCAGACACGGCTTCCTAAGGATAAAGGATGTAGCCTATTGTGGTCTCCCAATATATACTTGATGGTACGTGGGAGCACAAGTTCGTACTGGCACTTGCCATCTCAGAGTGGAGGAATCACCCAACCAACATTGAAAAAAACAATTACTAGGTTTTACAACGCCGGAATACGTCTCTAGCCTAGACCTCTAGATGTTGTGCGTTAAGTTCCAAAGTGTTGTTAGATTCATCAAATTTATTTTAAGTTGATCTTGCTTAACAATTTGCCTTTCAGGTTCACCACGTGATGTTTATATAATTCCTAAAATGCAGTCTAAGATGATAAAAAAATGTTTAATCTTCTTTCAGCAATGAAAATCCTAGCTACTAAGGGAAGAAAGTCAAGAAAATTTTCTTCACAGAGCACACGCTAAATGCATAGTCCTAAATCAAACCAAACGCATAGTCCTAAATCAAACCAAACAATCAAAATGAAAATGCACATGCATGTATTTTTTTCAGCTTTCTTAATGTATGAATGATGCTAAGAAAGCTATGTACAAAACTGAATTACTTTTAAAGTGACAGTACTCAACAAAATTCCTTTTCCAAATGAAGTGAAAGCAAGAGAGACACTTTGTGATTTTGAAATGAAAATTTCTTTTCGACACTTTAAAACTACTAATTCAAATCCTATGCAATAGTAATTGTATAATCGACTGTCAAGAACAATGGGATTGTTTTCTAAAACTAAAAACGACAGCTACGACACTTTCATATCTAGAGATGACAGTTCGACTATGCTACTTTTTTTCAAAAGAGAACTGAAAATGACGCACAACACATAAAAACATTTACAGTTCTTTGCACTAATGAGGCGGAATAATGCAAGAGAAGGGGTTTTCACAGAAGTACACTGACTACTGACAACAAAACTCCTGAATAGGACTAAAAAAAGTGAGAAAAATCCATAGTCTGAGGGTAAAGTTAACCCTACCTGACCATTGCACCTGTTACACAGTGAAATCAGTATGCAGCGAACCTACTGCACTCAGGAAGTGCGATGCATACAAACTGCCTTGAAGGCAGGGTGTGGTGGTAGAAGTGTGAGACTTTAAACAGGTTTTCACTCACAGTTTGCAATCTAGTTCAGGTGTTTAGGCCGAGTAAGTAAGGATCAGTGTATGTAAAACACAGGGGTGATCTAAAGAGGTTACTAGAGCCACCACTTAGGGAAATTATATTGCTTGCAGATCTATTGTTTAATTCATAAAAAAAACCTATAGATAGACTGAAGCAACGTTGATCTACTTTGTATTTGTATAAAAAATGCAGTTCAAAGGCTAGCTGGCTTGACTTCAGGCTCCGTCTGTAAGTTTATAAAAGAAACAAGGATAGATAGGCTAACACGTAATCTAGTCGCTCCCCAGTGGAGTCGCCATTTTGTTACTGGAAATAGTGTCCACTCGGATACTGTTATTCCCACTAAGATGGGTGGCTATCTTAGAAACAAACAAGTAAAGTCTACTATTGTTTTCTTTTATGGAAATAGACAAGAGGAGAACCAAGAAGACCAACCTGAGTCTCGCACTTGATTTCATCTCCTTCTTGATAGAGCTTCGTTGCTTCTTCTTCATCTGCCCAGCTTCAAAAGAGAACCTGTGGAATCACAACAACATACTACTATCAAATAAACATAGATCTGTATCCGTAAATAACACAGGATCAGATGTATGTTAACCATATAAATGCATATATAAACAAGTACACAAGAATATGGAAGAAAACAAGAATAGCTTTATTAAGATGAAAAGTAGCAAGAGGATTACAACCATATGCTCTGACCCAGCATCATCCTCCAGCTAGGAAGCCCTTCTTCACCTCAAGCAAAGCTTAGATCACCCAACACTATGAATGTACACCAGAAAACCAACAACACTTCTCTATAAGATACAAAATTCCAGCCTCTGGATCTCTGTGATGAGGGATCCATATATAGATGATTAGAAAGAGGTGAGTCATCTTCTGGGATCTTGATTAGTGTCCTCTCTCTGATAGTTCCTATTTCCACTTGGACAATGATGATCTCTTACTCATCCCTGGTCGAAAATAGAGAGGCAAGTGTCAGAGGGAAAGCTTTTGGAAGATTCCATGATCTTCCACCTCGCATTTTTATCCCTGCCATTTGTCCATTCCCGACCATCGCACCCTACAGAGGAGAAAATCAGTACGCATCGCACCTTATACACTAAGAAGGTGATATGCATCGCACCCTCTACATTGAGCTTTCAATATGGTCTAGTTTTGACAATTTATGAGCAGTTTTCAGTGGAGAACTTCTGGGAGATGATGTAATCAGTTGACCTTGTTCCTTTAGGCAGTGAAGCAACACTTTTAGGGACTTACGAGCCCTCAGTTTATGGACATTTATGATTGGGGTTGAAGTGTCCAGAAATGTCTATAACACCTGGAAATGGTAAATAGCAAAATATTTAAGGACAAGCTCTCTATGTGTTTGATTGGAATTTGACTTCCAATCTTCTTTGGATGAATCAGATAGTACATGTGGACATAGTCTTCTACAGAAAGACTACCCCTCATTCAGCCAGATGAGTGCACCACCTCTCCTCTTCGGGAAGGATCAATAATAAAGTAGATATCTTCGATCTCAATCCTTAGTGGCATTTGATCGATCATCAAGGCACCATCTTCTACGCTCCAATAATGAATCAAAAGCTCAAGCAATCGTGTGTTGTATTTCATATTTGACATCTTAAAGAATTTTAGTAATTTGCATCCTCTTAAACCATCCAAAGCATTTTGCTCCTCCATTACTTCATTATCTATAGCACTATGCACTCTTTCCCCCCAGGTGATGGTCATCCTATCCAAAAAAATGTTTCAAACCATTAGTTTTTGTTTTAAACTTTTAACTCATGCACACACGGGTTCCATTTACACAAAGTAGTATGTAGGGCCATCGTATACACGGGTTACCCATATTCAACCCGTGTGTATGAAGAGTTGAATTTTTTGACATATTTTCCCACGGTCAAAACATAAAAAATAAAAAATAAAAAAATAAAAAATCTGAAAAGTATGAAAAATCATCAAAATTAGGATATAATGGTTACCTGAAAACTTTGGAGTGATTTGAATAGTTGAATTGGTTAGAATAAGCTTGCTTGAGTTTGTCTCCATAACTCCTTGCTCAAAACTCAAATGGAAAAGGTGTGAGTCCAAAATTCCTTATATAAGTTGGAAAATACAAAATATTTTTTCAAAAATTGGTTTTTGTCTTATGGATTTTTTTACCTTTTAGCATGGAATGTCGAGACTAGGTTGCCTTTACAGGATATTTTGGAGAATTCTTTAAGACATTATTTCTGGTACCATAACCACAAACCCGTCATGGTAGGTATCATTTTCTTACTGACATATAGGTTAGGGAATGCCACTTTCTGCTGCATTTTGCACACTAGCCTCCATACTGCAATACATTGGCCATAGGGTCGATCCCAGGGTGTCCTGGTTTGGAAACCGTTTTCACTCGTTGACTTTAAAAATAATGATATGATGGTAGAGCCAACCTTTACATGGGCATCTTAGTTAGATCCTCACTGACATTGGCCACCCATGTTGTTATATTGAGTAGGCTCGGGAATCCACTTTAGTCACGCCTTAGCTTATGCATTGAAGACTCATTCTTGTTCTTCTTTGCTCCTTTCTGGCCTTATAACCTAAGGGCTCCTTTGTGCTGAGTTGTACTACTGCATTGCATATTGACTACTTGTACCTTTTGGCGTTGAGCTAACTTCACTTAGACTTGTGTTTAAGCTACTTTTTTGACCATGTATTCTTCAAAATCAACCATGCAATCACTTAGCTTCTGCAACTTGAGACACCCTTTTACTCATGGAAAGAACATCCCTTTGAGTGTCCTTGACCAATTTTACCTCCCTACATTGAGCATAGGAATGTTCCCCTCCCAAGAACTAGAACATCTATATTTTTGACACTCGTTCTTTCCATTGTACTATAGCATTCGTTTATTCTTTCTCTAGCTTCATATAAAGGAAAAAGACAAAAAGATTATATATTCGAAAAAGAGTAGGAATGGGACGTTATTTCCATATTTTGATGGCAACGAGAGTTAGTCATGTCACCCTTGAAAAAAGAACTAGAAAGAAAGTCTTTCCTCCATTGTAGTGGGCTTTAGTTTGACTTAGGAAAGCCTTAACCTTGTTATTTCAGTCAGTTATCCTTCAATTGGTTACCTCTTCCAATCATATGGAGATTTTGCTTATGCCTCCTACATGAAAAACTTATATAGAGTTATCATATGTTGCCATATAGTCACAATTGAG
Organism: Pinus taeda; assembly: GCA_000404065.3. Lineage (NCBI taxonomy): Eukaryota > Viridiplantae > Streptophyta > Pinopsida > Pinales > Pinaceae > Pinus > Pinus taeda. Next base: position 124,543 of record APFE030567973.1, read on the forward strand.
GTGTGCTTTTGTTTAAGGGAAGTAAACCTTTGTCGACCTCGCTACGGTGTCCCTTGACCTATTTTTTAGTCAGCCATCCCTAGTTGTCAGTGTCATGTTCGTTATCACTTCATTTGTATTGGTCCTTTGCTTGTGCCTGTTTGAGAATGTCTCCATTGACTTCTTGCTCGTGGGTCTTGTCCTTATCGACTATGACAAATTGCTCTGAGGGCATATCTAGAGCCACACCCTGGCCCTATTTTCATTATTGATAGGTCACCTTGTGCTCAACATCGATCAGTATCATGGGTCTTTCACTAGGTGGTTTCCCTTGTGTTCGACATCAACTTTCATTATCACACATTGGGATTTGTGTAGTGCCTTGGTTTCCATTTGACCCTATTGGTGGATTCCTCACCTCTATGTTAGCTTTCATTATTGGTTGGTTCAGAGAGTTTCTATCATGTGCTAGCCACATCTTATGTATTCCAGAAACATGCTTTGGTTCGGTTACTACATATTTCTTCATCTGATTCCTTGCACATTATTGGCATTTGGGTTACACTCGTTCTAGATTGATGAAGGATGCCTTAAGGCCTTCCTTCTAGAGGATCTTTTCCCATCGATTTCAACTCATTACTCTAGGAAAGTATTGTGGCCAGCAACAACGCCCCTTCTCATTTAGTGTAATTACTAATACTAAATAAGTGGGGACCCTTAGTCAAAAATTTCAAAAATTAATTAGTGCTTGTATTTCCTTTTTAATAAAACTTGCCATCATAAACTTAGGAAAATATCCTTGAAAAAATCTAAAAAGCTTAAGTTTTATGATAAGGTAAGTTAAAATAATTCCTTAAGAAAAATCGCATCGCAAAAAGGATAATAGGATACCTCCTTACATGTCAAATTCTAAGATCATGAGATCGCGATGCGAGACTACATATTGAAAAACAAATATCACATCGCATGCATCAAAGACTGCTTACACTGAAAAATCTTAGACTGCTGATATGCGACGATGCATATCGCAAAATCGCATCTTGCAGAAAACACTTTAACAGAAAATTGTCATATGTCATGCTCTTGCGATATTGCAATAGAACGACAGAGCGATATTGCGATAGAACGGTGGAATGATATCGTAAAAATGTGATACAGTGATCTACGATATTGCGAAGCAAATCGCAAAATCACTTCATTGTGAATCTTTCTGGCTCGTTATTCAAGAAATTTTTTTCCATGAACCAAGACCTGGTTATGCACTTTAATGCTAATTAATGAGTTAGTTGCCAGTCATTAATGAAATATGGTTTTGCACTTATCAAAGAGCCAGTTCACGTAAGGTGGTATAATTTTTATGTCTTCAGCATTTAAAAGATTTCCCATCTCCTTTCCTTATCATTACTCTCACCTCCCTTGTAAACTGCAGGAACGAAGAACAAAGAACTATACAAAGTAGTACATAGGATATCATGGGGAAGAAAGGCAAAGCTCCGAGCTCTGAAGACAAAGAAATGACGCCCTTGTATACATACACTGCCTATAACAGAGACGTTGGTATTACTACTTGGGAAGGCATGTATAATCTACTTGAAGAAGAGAATCCCAAGGTGATGGAGGTTACGGCTTTTGCAGGTTCACAGGGGTCTTCTGAGGCATCAGTTGCAGATTTAGCTTGTTCATTCTTGCATTGGATAGCGGCAAGGCCCAAAATTCTCCCCTACATAGACATGATTAAATGGGTACTCGACAACACTAACATAAAAAACAGACAATTTAAGACTCCGGGTCAAAAACTTATGGAATTATTATTTTTACAAAATTTGAGCTTTTATCCACTAAAAGAAAGCACACAAGAGGCGAAAATCGCACCAAGGAAGCCCGGATCAAGAAACGGAGGCAGTTTTTGATGTGCGATTAGCGACTCGCTGGGTAAAAATTCTTGAAATGGAAAGCCTCTAATTGCTCAGTTACCTGTAAGCCAAGAAATTCGGAAAAAAAAACGCTAGAGGTAAAAAGTAAAACATGAATCGTAAAACCAGTAGCAATTGTCCGAAATATCTTCAAAATAGTATGTATATATGTATAGCAAATGCAGACAGATTGGAGACAGAAGGCTCAAGAAAAGGCAGAATCAATCAAAAGATTAACTAAGTTGAATTGGGATTCTTACTGGGCATATTTGGTAAAACCACACAGCCAATCTATGACTCTCAAATGCATCATCAATTCTATCAAAAAAATGGCGCCAACTCTTGCTAATTCCTTTTTCACAGGACAGTTGAAATCTTAAGTCAGCCAGCCGACTCTACTCAAGCAAATGTTGAATGCTTGCAATTTCAAGGATCAGATACAGAAGTAGTTAGTTGTTAAGTTTAGATTCAATATTAGTATTAATTTTGCTTTATTTTTTCCTAGAAAAACGACGTTCATTTAAACCATATCCTACATTTTTGTAATAAGTTATTTTTAGATTTATTTAGTAGTATTTAAACCCTTCTCATGCATTTCAAGAAATTTATCAAAAACTTGTGCTCATAACATGCACTTTTGCACCCTCCGAGGAGGTTTTGAAGAATCCTTGTGCCTCCTGGACTCCCCAAAGCTTCAGGAAACCCTTGTTTCCTTAATTATAGATATCCCCCATCTTGCTTGAGATGTCCTTGTGTTGGTGATGTCGGATGCTTTTTGAAGGCCGAGAAAGGAAGAATCCAGAGGACGGTTCTACTTGGAGCTGGAGAAAGACTCAGGTCGTATTTCTCCACCTTGTCTATAGCTTACTTCAATAAAAATGAATGTTTTTCCATTTCCGACATGAAATGTGTTTATGCATGAAAGTTGTGTTGTAATTCATTTATGAATCTTTATTGATGTATAATTAGTCATTTATTTATATGATTTAAAGTTATCATCATGTATATCATTTATGTTTCTATTGTCGTGTATGTTCTATTTGAATACTTTTCAGGTTTCAAGAACATTGGGAGAAGCTGAGGGTTTGCACCTTGCAGGATCTACCCAAATGAAGGACATCAAGTGAGGACACTCCTATGCAATTTACTAGATTAAGGATGTTTAATGATTTTTTGAGCATTTCTTGTTGAGGTTTTTCATCTTCTCTATTCGGGTTCTCAACCCAAAGCCCTAGGATGGTTTCACGCGTAACAAAGGACAACCATCAAAGCGACATAATAAAAAGTATAAATGATCATGAAATACAAGGGGGGAAAGAGCTCTTATTAACATATGCAAAATCCAACCAAGTGAGGGACTTCCTCGTACCACCTGACCATATATTGGGCTGAACCAATTCTTTCTTTTAGCCAATCACCCCCTTGGCATATTCCAAGCATGAATGTGGGACTCATAACAAAAAAACCAGGGTGTCCTTGGGCTTTACCACATATTTCACTATTACTGGTGAAGCAATTTCTAGGCCCAAAACCCTCATCTATAAAACCAAGATTTACTTTGTATCCGGCCATTACTGGTGAAGGGATTCCTAGCCCCAAATAGAGAAACATAAACTATGGGCTTTACCACAATTTCATCATTATCAGTCAAGGGATTGCTAGGCTTAAATAAGCTTTGATGCCTCCAAATTACTTCACCAATACCTTGAGGAATTTTGTTGTCTCCACCCTCATTCTTTACCATGTATCCCACCATTACTGGTCAAGGGATCCCTAGGACCTCAGGAATTTTCCTGAGACCACCTCACCCTATTCCAAAACCATCTAGAAATCCAAAGCTAAACCAAATTAAAGAAACCCATCACACCATGACTATCAAGAAATGACAAGCAATGATTGAAACCATTGTTGCACCCACAAAAACCAATGCCAACGAAAACAAGAGAACCAAATACACAGAAGGAAATCATATATGCAACTTCATACCTGCAATTAATCCCATTGTAGTCATTTGATCCACCTCTTCCTTGTTTGACCTTTGCTTCCCTTTACTTCCTTGTCCTTAATTTTCCTTCCTTTCTCCAATGTTATAGTGCTCCAAGAATGCTATAAGTGTGCAAGAGTATGAGAGAGAGATAATAGAGAGAAATATCCAAAATTGAATTGACAAAAGCTGTCAACTGGTCCTCATAATACTTTTTATTAGTGAAGCCTCTATTTTCTTCAATTTTCCTCTATTTTCCTTCAATTTTCTCCTCACATGAAACCTATGACCCTTCACCTTCCTTTTCTCATTTTTTTCATTATTTCATAAATAAATATGCCAATTAATGCCTCTTTTCCTTTTCAAAGCCTTTTCCATTTCCTTTTCAAAATTCCCTTAGCCATAATAAACCAACTGAAAACCCACTAGGATGTTTTTCCCAACATTCAAAATAGAATATGTGTCTGATGACACTGGTATTATTTCTTCTTTGTTAAATTTATTACATGAAATTTTAACCTAGGGTTGCTACAATTCATTATCCTATGACAGTTGAGTTTGATTTTGTGCTCTCCAATTTCCATGTCAAGATAAGTGGTTGTATTGTTGTACGTAAGAGTATTTTGACATTAGGAGTACTTAAGGACTAAATCCAACTTCCAACTTGTCAATATGTAAATGTCGGGTCAAGATTATGAAGCTATATGATTGTATGTGAGAGGAGATTGACTATGCAACCCACGTAAGGGCTAGATTTTGTAATTGTCAGGGATGATATTAGTGTCACAATGGTTCTTTTTTCCAAAGGTAGAATTTAAATATTCATAGTTGCATACGATTAGGTAGACAAGGGTAAATTCCACCATCTAGACTGAGTTGCATCTCCACACCATGTCTACCAAATCTTGAATGATCTAGGTCTAGGGTTCAAATATTTTTTTCAAAATCAGAGTTGAGGGTGTATCATTAGGAGTAACGGCTTAGTTTTGTGTCCACAACAAAGGTTTCTAGGATTCAGAGTCGAGACCCTCATCATATATGAGTTTTATTTGTTATTTGTTTGCTAAGACCAATATCACATTATTGGGTTAGTATTACAGACCAAAAATGTATGTTGTGGATTAAGGTATTTTACTTAAAGGACTGTATAGTGCAAATAATTTAATCGAGGGATGAGTCACCTTGTTAGTTAGGTGAATGGAAAGTAAGCTTAGCACAATTATCAAAGAATTTTTCTATGAGCACACTATCAACAAGAAAAATGGAGGGTCCAAAATCATGGTTCACTGACAATTAAATTATTAAAATGTTTCTAGCTGAGAAGGTCAACTGTCACTAGGCGAATTCCTTTAATTATTTACACCAAGTTTTCTTTTTGGCATTTACATCAAAATACCTACCATATTTATCATTGAATAAAATATTAATGGGTTCCCACTCCAATTATTATATGAAATCCCCCCTACAACTCTTCTGATAAATATCATTAATATTCATCTAAGGGTTTTTACATAGTTTATTATTGTTTCCATGTTTGTGAAATTTCCTGGGGTGGGTGATCTTCCAATCACTTGGATTCTCAAGGGCTTGCCAACATGATTTTTTCCAAATGTACTACCACCCACAGACCATATCAGATAAAATTACTATTATATAATTTATTTTAATTATTAAATAAATGTTCTTTTTAATGTCATACATGACTTTAATAATGAGATCCTTGGATTGTATCTTTATTCATATGATTTTTTAGAATGTTTAGAATAAGCTAATATTAATTTCAACCTTCGAACAAAACTATTCATAAATAAATATGAAGACTTTAATGTAAATTAAACTAAGAACATTAATGTTAAAAAGGGATTGACTTAAAAACACTTTAATTGAATGCTCCAAAGGTTTGCCAATGAGGTGAAGTATCAATGACATGTAAAGATAAAAATTTAAAAGTAAAGTCTGAATAAAGTATGTGTGGTTAACCAATTGGGAATCAAGATTTACTGAGAGGGGGTGAATTAGTGATTCTATTTTTTTCTTCTTTAAACAAACATCACACAATAAAATGTCTTTACAATTGTACATAGTGATTTTAATGTAAAATCCCTTATGGGAGAAAACCCACCAAAGTTTTTTTTTATTATTATGTAAATTCAAATCACCCACTCTACTTATATCAATTATTTTTTGAGCACCAACTCACAAGAGGCTACAACTCCCTCAGATCAGAAAGAACCAACTTTCTTAGAGGCACCAACCTCAAATATGTGCACGAACCAACCTGCTACTGGAAGTTAGATCTACTCTTTCTTGGGATTTTCAAATTGATACATCTTGCAATGTTCGTTGATTTAATTTATACTTTATTATCACTGCTCACACAAAGTCACTTCAGCTTCTATAAATCACATTGTTGGGACTCAGAAATGTCATATTTTCATCTGCCTTTTTCTTCACTATTGCTTACATTTCATCATCCCATTAACGTTTTATCATATCATTTTCATACATACATTTGGGTTTCACTTTCTTATTTTCGATTTTATTCATTTTTGTATTACAAGCGAATTTATGATTAAATATTATAAAATATACATATTTATATATATATCTCAAGAATATGTGAGTTTGCGATGTGTAGGAAATATGTGAATAATTATTTCCAAGAGACTTATCCATATCTCCTCCAGCATATTAAGGAAATAATTATGCAATCCAATTCCTAAGGAGAAAATCATGGAGGATTTGGTTGCCATATCTTATCCAATTCCTAAGGAGAAAATCATGGAGGATTTGGTTGACATATCTTATCTAGTTCCTAAGGAGAAAAGCATGGAGGATTTGGTTGGCATATCTTATCCAAGATATGTGAGAGATTTGTGGAGGATTCAAAGGGATCATATTTTGTAATAATGGGAAAGTTTTTGAAAATGTTTGAGAGATTTGTGTGATCATATTTTGTAATAATGGGAAAGTAGTTAAAAATGCTAGAGAGATTTGTGGGATCATATCTTGTAATAATGGGAAATTAGTTGAGAGTGCTTGAGAGAATATTGGATATGTAATTATGAGAAGGTTATCTTTCTCATGTATATAAGAGAGTGCTCTCTCTTCATTTGAATAAGGAATAATGAATAATGAATAATGGAAATAATTCTTAGTTTTTCATCTTTTATTGTTATGCGTTCATGATTTGTAATTTAATTCTTGTTATATAATTTGAGATAGTTTTATTGTTATGAGCTCACATATGTTGTTTGTCATTCAATTCTTCACATGTTGTATTGCTTTTCTTTATGCAACTTCCTTCTTTCATAGTTAATGTTTCAATGCCTTCTTAGATTAATTTAATCTCAGTAATTTAGATTAGATTAGATTAGACTAGTTCCACTTCGGTCCTGCATATATAGTGCATGTGCCTCGTAAGTTTATGAACCTTGGATTGACAAATTAAATAGTTGGGTAAGTACTACAGCAGAATTAAATGAACACATTTTCACCCAACATTTTGGCGCCATTCCCGGAGAGGCACGATGGATTGAAGTTTAGTTTGATTTTTTTTTCATGCAAGTGTGTTTAGACATGTTCCTAACTCCGAACGGGCTCAACCTCTTATGCATCAGGGCATGTAGGGTGTGTTTACATTTATGCAGTGTGAATTTCAATTTCTGCAAGTGTGTTTCATTTTCACAATTGTGAAGAATGTTTTGATGAATTCATGGTTCATGGTTGTAATTAAAGAATTCAATTACTAAATTAATGAGCAGTCCTTGTAAGAGGGTTTAATTGAGTATTGGATTCAAGATTATTTTTGTGGTCCTTTTTGTTTTTAATTCAATTTTTAGCGTGCTGATTTTTTTTTGTTTTTAGAATATCTTTCATGAGTGTCAGCTTGGAACTACTCACTCAGATCCTTGCAGAAGTCGGAATCTCCTCTTCCCTGGAAAAGGAGATTTTGACAAAAATTGAAAGTTCAACTACTCCCCAATAAATAAACGAAGATTCAACATCTGAAGAATCCTGCGTATCTGATGGCAAACATTCATTTGAACAGGAGATCGAGGAAGAAGAACAACATATCGGAGTAAAAGAATAGGAGTTACAACATGATTTGAGTGAGAGAAATTGTGCCTATCAAATCTTTATCGAACAATGGTTCCAGGTAAGTACTAGATTAGATTCATCTTTTTATTTTTCAGTTAATTTGCAGTTACAGCAACTAGACTCATCCACTCTCGAATATTTTCATTTTTCATTTGAAAAATTACTACTGAATCTATTGTTGTTACTGCTACGTGAGTGGCTTCATTGGAAGTTTAACTACACATAACTAATTTGTAAATTCTAATTAGTATAGAGTAGGTAGGCTTTGAGTTTTAGTTTTTGCTTTCATTTTCAGCTTTGCTTTTACCTAGAATAAGTATGCTCTCCCCATGCGCCTTTGTACAATCTCGAGGATTAGAAAATAGGGATGATTTAGACTAATTTCAAGAATAAATAAATGTTTTGCAATATGCTTGATCAAAACATCTTTCAATATGCAAATCATTGTCTCCATTTGTTAAAAAAAAAAAAAA
>APFE030567992.1:0-10696 GCA_000404065.3 Pinus taeda
AAAAGTGATGCTAGGCTTTTCATTAATTATCTGCTTCCCTTTTCCATTCCCCTTGTTGGGAACTGACTCAGGGTCAGAACATGCATCTGATTCTAAAGCCTTCAACTCAACCACCAACAACTGCCTGGTATGACACTCACTTGTGTTGTGAGTGGGGCTCTTATGGAACTCACACAACTTTCCTGTGTCCTTCTTCAACTTTGTGGTGTTGTTCTTGTCTTGTGTCTTCGAGGGGTTGTCTTGGGTCACTCGCCTTAGCTTTGTCCCTTGGTCTTCGGATTCGCAAATCCAAAGTCTCTCTTCTTATGTTTGAAATTTTGCTCGATTTTGACAGCGTATCGGTACGCTGTGCCGAGCGAGGAGATGTTCAGGAACTCCATCTCTTCCTAGATGTATCTCTGCAGGTAGCCATGGTATTTGAGTACCAGATGCAGCTCAAAATCTTTGATACCCAATTGTGTAGGGTATGAAAAATGTTTGTGAACTCCGGCACATCTTGGTCCTGTCCTTGGCGCAGCGTGGTCCACTTTATGTATTTGTCCTCATAGCTTTTGATAGGGTAGTACTACTCCTTGATCGCATCCCGGAAGGAATTCCAAGTGGCTACGGCTGAGAACAATGAGTTCATACTTTCATCCTTCTGCTCGCAATAGGTTTCCCACCAGTCCTTGACATGGGGGCTGCTTTGAGAAGAGCAAAAACAATATTTTCCCAACTCGAAAATTCATGAACAGAAAAATAACCCTCTAGCAGATTTAACCATTTATCTACGACATTTGCATCTATCTGATCCTCGAATATGGGGGTTTCAAAATTAACTTGTACCTTAAAGGGCATGGCATTTCCAGAGTAGCTCGTTGAAGGATCTATGCAAATTTGTCCATCATCGTGTTCCTTTGTCGCTCAAGGGCTTCTTCGAGCAAGATTTTGATAGGATCTCCTGCCCCCTCGTCTTTCTTTTCATCCACCTCGAAGGCCATCAGGATTTGCGAGGCTGGTATTGCAAAGGTTCGACCAGTTCAAGCCCTAACTCCTTATATCCCAACCTTGTTGGGGACATGTAAATTAAAATAGAGAAAAAGCATAACGATCTGATACCACTGATCCAGATTTAAACAGAAACACAACACATTACAGAGATAACCATAAACATAGAGATGCAACAAAAATAATACTTCATTTCATTAATGTAAAATGCTGAAATATGCTTACAAACAAAAATGGAAATAAACCAACTACGACGATGGTAGCTTATCTCTAAGAAGAGAGATCTGGCAGCTACATGCCTTTGAACTATGTTACAATGAGGCTTGAAGGCCTATTTATTGTTGAGAAATAATGGAAAACCCTAAACATCCCAAAACCTAACCTTAGAAGATGAAACACCAAATTGTGGGCCCCGTTTTGGGTGAGTTGGTACACCAACTACTCGGGGTCGTCACTTTGGCACCCGATCTTCATTTGACATGTACAATAGCTCGTTAGAAAGATCTATCCAATCACTACAAATTTAGGTAGAGCAACATCAGTCCATGGCCCGATGTTGCTCCCAGATTTCCCAAAAACGCCGTTTAGGGCCTCAAAACGGCTCTGTAAGTTTAGGACCCGAAAAACTGCTAAAAATAGTACATTGTGTTGCAATTACGGAAACTAAAAAACTGAAAGAGACAGTTGTGGGGGTCTGAGTGGGATAGGTGGGTGGCCACCAACGTTCTCCTGGATCATTCCTCCCCCCTTAGAAAGCAATGGTCCCCATTGCATTGAGTTCCTCCATCTGTTGAACTTGGTCCCTGGTGAGCTGTTCTGTGATCTTGGATGTGTCTAGTAATGGTGGGAAACATGGTCGAGGGTGGTACACACTGAGTACTTGATGCAGGAAAATGAATGAGGGAATGTTGTGCTCTAAAGCATTGTTTCCCATAACCTTGGTAATGGTGTAAGGACCATGTCGGAGTGGTCTGAGCTTCTGATGGGTTCTCGTAAGGTGTTCTTTTTGCTGCAACCAAACTTTGTTGCCCACCTAAAACTTGTGTGGTACCCCTGTGGGTGAGGAGAAGATGTTCCTATGTTATTTCATGATTGTATCTCTTTTCTACTCCTACTGCTGCATGGAGGAACCCTTCGCAGGGGTCATGGATGTGGCAACGACCTTCCCCTTACTTTGGGAGCGAACCAAACAAAAAATAAATTTCCTAGTCTGTGAGATGAGCTTGTTGCCTTTCTTAGCAGTGATCAAAGAAGTCGCAGTAGGTGGGGCTACCTCTAGTATCATGTATAATGAATTACCCAAAGAAATAATAACAATGTGAGGCCTTGACTCATACACAACATGTTTCCTCCACAAGTATGGCTGGCCTAATAATACATCACAAACCTCCAGAGGTGTAACATCACACAATGCCTCATCTATGAAGGACTTGATGATGTAGGGAAGGTAGCACTGCTGGCGAACTCAAAGATATTTTCCTCAGTGAAGCCACCCGATACTGTACGATTGTGGGTGTGGTGTGGTCGGTAGGCCCAACCGCTTCACGAACTCTACTAAAATGAGGTTCTTCTGGCTCCCACTGTCAACAATGAATTGCAGCAGTGAACCCTTCACCCACATTTGTGAGTGGAAAAGACACACCCCCTCCTCTAGGTCTTCTGGATCTTGGCAGTGGAAACAGTGATTCTGGGCTCCACATCAATGATCTGCTTCCCTTTTCCATTCCCCTTATCAGGCTCTGAATCAAGGTCGGAACACGCATATGATTTTGAAGCCTAAAACTTAGCCACCAACGACTACTTGGTTCGACACTCACTTGTGTTGTGAGTGGGGCTCTTATGGAACTCACACCACTTTCCTGTGTCCTTCTTCAACTTTGTGGTGTTGTTCTTGTCTTGTGGCTTCAACGGGTTGTCATGGGTCACCCCGCCTTGACTTTGTCCTTTGGTCTTTGAATTCACAGATCCAAAGTCTCTCTTCTTATGTTTGAACTTTTGCTCGATTTTGACAGCGTATCGGTACATTGTGCTGAGCGAGGAGTTGTTCAGGAACTCTATCTCTTCCTGGATTAATATGTGTAGGTAGTCACGATATTTGAGTACTAGATGCAACTCAAAATATTTGATACCCAACTATGTGCGAAGGGTATGAAAAATGTTTGTGAACTCCGACACATCTTGGTCTCATCCTTACTGTAGCGTGGTCCACTTTATGTATTTGTCCTCATAGCTTTTGAAAAGGTAGTACTACTCCTTGATAGCATCCTAGAAGGAATTCCAAGTGGGTGTGGTTGAGAACAGTGAGTCCGTACTTTCATCCTTATTTTCGTAGTAGGTTTCCCACCAGTCCTTGACGTGGGGGATTGCTTTGAGAAGAACAAAACAATCTTTTCCTAACTCGAAAATTCTTGAACAAAAAAATAATCCTCTAGCATATTTAACCATTTATCTATGGAATCTGCATCTATCTGACCCTCAAATATGGGGATTTCAAAATTAACTTGTACCTTCAAGGGCGTGGCATTTCCATAGTAGCTGTTGGAAGCCGATGCCTCGCCTCTGGGTAGCCGCTAAAGGATCTGTGCAAAGTTTCCATCATAGCGTTCCTTTGTCACTCGAAGGCTTCTTCGAGCAAGATTTTGATAAGATCTCCTACCCCCTTGTGTTTCTTTTCATCTGCCATTGGAGGCCATCGAGATTTGCAAGGCTAGTCTTGCAAAGGTTCGACCAGTTCAAGCCTTAACTCCTTATATCCCAACCTCGTTGGGGACATGCAAAGAAAAACAGAGAAAAAGCAGACTGCTCTGATACCACTGATCCAGATTTCAACAAGAACTCAACACATTACAAAGATAACCATAAACATAGAGATGCAATGAAAATAATACTTTACTTCATTAATGTAAAATGCTGAAATATGCTTACAAACAGAAATGGAAATAAACCAGTGAGGGCGATGGTATCTTATCTCTTAGAAGAGAGATGTGGCGGCTAAATGCCTCTCAACTGTGTTAAAATGAGGCTCAAAGGCCTATTTATTGTTGAGAAATAATAGAAAACCCTAAACATCCCAAAACCTAACCCTAGAAGATGAAACACCAAATTGTGGGCCTCATTTTGGGTAAGTTGGTACATCAACTTCCCAGGGTCATAACTTTGGCACTTGATCTTTGTTTGATGCGTACAATAGCTTGTTGGAAAGATCTATCCAAGCACTACAACTTTGGGAAGAGCATCATCAATTCTTGGCCCCATGTTGCTCTCAGATTTCCCAAAAAACATCGTTTAGGGACTCAAAACGGCTCCAGAAGTTTAGGACCTGAAAAACTGCTAAAAATATCAAATTGTTCTACAATTATGGAAACCGAAAAACTAAAAGAGACAATTGTGGGGGTCCAAGTGGGATAGGTGGGTGGCCACCAACATCCGCCTGGATCATTCCTCCCCCCTTAGGAAGCAATGGTCCCCATTGCGTTGAGTTCATCCATCTGTTGAACTTGGTCCATGGTGAGATGTTCTGTGATCTCGGATGTGTCCAATAATGGTGGGAAGCATGGTCAAGGGCGGTACAAATTTACTTGGTGCAGGCAAAGGAATGAGGGAATGTTGTGCTCCAAAGCATTGTTTTCCACAGCCTTGGTAATGGTGTAATGACCATTTTGAAGTGGTCTAAGCTTATGATGGGTTCTGGTAAGGTGTTCTTTCTGCTGAGGTGACCAGACTTTGTTGCCCACCTGAAACTTGTGTGGTACCCCTGTCGGTGAGGAGAAGATGTTCCCGTGTTCTGTCATGACCATATCTATTTGCTGCTACTGTTGCTGTGTGGAGGAACCCTTTGCGGGGGTCATGGATGTGGAAATGACCTTCCCCTTACTTTGGGAGTGAACCAGATAGAAAATAAATTTCCTAGTCTGTAAGATGAGCTTGCTACCTCTCTTAGCAGTGATCAAAGAAGTGGTGGTACGTGGGGCTACCTCTAGTATCCTGTATAATGAATTACCCAAAGAAATAATAATAGCACGAGGCCTTGACTCATACACAACATGTCATCTGCACAAGTATGGCTGGCCTAATAATCCATCACAAACCTCCAGAGGTGTAACATCACACAATACCTCATCTGTGAAGGGCTTGATGCTATAGGGAAGGCAGCACTGCTAGTGAACTCGAAGATCTCATCCTTGGTGAAGCCATTCGATACTGTAAAACTATGGGTGTGGTGTAGTCAGTAGGCCCAAATTCTTCACGAACTCTTCTAAAATGAGGTTCTTTTGGCTCCCACTATCAACAATGAATCGCAACGATGAACTCTTCACCCACATTTGTGTGTGGAAAATATGCTCTCCCTCCTCTAGTTCTTCAAATTCATTCTTCTGGATCTTAGCGGTGGCAACATCGATGCTGGCTTCGCATCATTGATCTGCTTCTATTTGCCATTCACCTTGTCAAGTTTTGACTCAGGGTCGAAACATGCATATGATTCTGAAGCCTTCAATTCAGCCACCAACGACTGCTTGGTCCGACACTCACTTGTGTTGTGAGTGGGGCTCTTATGGAACTCACACCACTTTCCTGTGTCCTTCGACTTTGTGGTGTTTTTATTGTCTTGTGGCTTCGACAAGTTGTCTCGGGTTAATACTTCATTTCATTAATGTAAAATGCTGAAATATGCTTACAAACAGAAATGAAAATAAACCAGCGAGGGCGATGGTAGCTTATCTCTGAGAAGAGAGATGTGGCGGCTAAATGCCTCTCAACTGTGTTAAAATGAGGCTCAAAGGCCTATTTATTGTTGAGAAACAATGGAAAACCCTAAACATCCCAAAACCTAACCCTAGAAGATGAAACGCCAAATTGTGGGCCCCATTTTGGGTAAGTTGGTACATCAACTTCCTAGGGTCGTAACTTTGGCACCCGATCTTCGTTTGACGCATACAGTAGCTCATTAGAAAGATCTATCCAGGCACTACAACTTTCGGAAGAAAAAAATCATTTAGTAATGACATGTTGCTCCCAAATTTCCCAAAAAATGTCGTTTAAGGCCTCAAAATGGCTCCAAAAGTTCAGGACCCGAAAAATTACAAAAAATAGTAAATTGTGCTACAATTATGGAAACTAAAAAACTGAAAGAGACAATTATGGGGATCCAAGAGGGATAGGTGGGTGGCCACCAACATCCACCTGGATCATTCCTCCCTCCTTAGGAAGCAATGGTCCCTATTTCGTTGAGTTCCTCCATATGTTGAACTTGGTCCCTGGTGAGCTGTTCTGCGATCTCGGATGTGTCCATTAATGGTGGGAAGCATGGTCGAGGGTGGTACACATTGAATACTTGGTGCAGGTAAAGGAATGAGGGAATGTTGTGCTCCAAAGAATTATTTCCCACATCCTTGGTAATGGTGTAAGCACCATGTCATAGTGGTTTGAGCTTCTAATGGGTTCTGGTAAGGTGTTATTTCTGCTAAGGCGACCAGACTTTGTTGCCCACCTGAAACTTGTGTGGTACCCATATGGGTGAGGAGAAGATGTTTCTGTGTTCTGCCATGACCATATCACTTTGCTACTACTACTGCTACTACGTGGAGGAACCCTTCACGGGTGTCATGGATGTGGCAACGACCTTCCCCTTACTTTGGGAGTGAACCAGACAGAAAATAAATTTCCTTGTCTGTGAGATGAGCTTGCTTCCTTTCTTAGCAGGGATCAAAGAAGTGGCGGTAAGTGGGTCTACCTTCGATATCCTATATAATGAATTATCCAAAGAAATAATAACAACGCGATGCCTTGACTCATACACAACATGTTGCCTCCACAAGTATGGCTAGCCTAATAATACATTACAAACCTCCAAATGTGTAACATCACACAATACCTCATTTGTGAAGGGCTTGATACTGTAGGGTAGGTGGCAGTGCTAGAAAACTCGAAGATCTCGTCCTTGGTGAAGCCACCTGTTACTGTACGGTTGCGGGTGTGGTGTAGTCGGTAGGCCCAACTGCTTCACAACCTCTACTGAAATGAGATTCTTCTGTCTCCCACTGTCAACAATGAATTGTAGCGGTGAAACCTTCACCCACATTTGTGAGTGGAAAAGACGCTCCCCCTCCTCTAGGTCTTTGGGCTCATTCTTCTAGATCTTGGCAGTGGTAATAGTGACGTTGGGTTCCGCATCAATGATCTGCTTCCCTTTCCCATTCCTTTTTTTGGGTTTTGACTCAGGGTCAGAACATGCATATGATTCTGAAGCCTTCAACTCAGCCACCAATGACTGCTTGGTCCGACACTCACTTGTGTTGTGAGTGGGGCTCTTATGGAACTCACATCACTTTCCTGTTTCCTAGTCTGTGAGATGAGTTGCCTTTCTTAGCAGCGATCAAAGAAGTGGTGGTAGGTGGGGCTACCTCCGATATCCTGTATAATGAATTACCCAAAGAAATAACAACAACGTGAGGCCTTGAATCATACACAACATGTCACCTCCACAAGTATGGCTCGCCTAATAATACATCACAAACCTCCAAAGGTTTAACATCACAATACCTCATATGTGAAGGGCTTGATGCCGTAGGGAAGGCGACACTGCTAGCGAACTCAAAGATCTCGTCCTTGGTGAAGCCACCTGATACTATACAACTATGGGTGTGGTGTAGTCAGTAGGCCCAAATTCTTCACGACCTCTGCTAAAATGAGGTTCTTTTGGCTCCCACTATCAACAATGAATTCTAGCGGTGAACCCTTCATCCACATTTGTGAGTGGAAAAGACACTCCCCCTCCTCTGGGTCTTTGGGCTCATTCTTCTGGATCTCGATGGTGGAAAAAGTGATCCTAGGCTTTGCATCAATGATCTGCTTCCCTTTTCCATTCCCCTTATTGGGAACTGAATCAGGGTCAGAACATGCATCTGATTCTAAAGCCTTCAACTCAACCACCAACAACTGCTTGGTCTGACACTCACTTGTGTTGTGAGTGGGGCTCTTATGGAACTCACACAACTTTCCTGTGTCCTTCTTCAACTTTCTGGTGTTGTTCTTGTCTTGTGGCTTCGAGGGGTTGTCTTGGGTCACCCCGCCTTGGCTTTGTCCTTTGGTCTTCGAATTCGCAGATCCAAAGTCTCGCTTCTTTTGTTTGAACTTTTGCTCGATTTTGATAGCGTATTGGTACGTTGTACTAAGCGAGGAGATGTATAAGAACTCCATCTCTTCCTGGATGTATCTGTGTAGGCAGCCACGATATTTGAGTACTAGATGCAACTCATAATTTTTGATATCCAACTATGTGCGAAGGGTATGAAAAATGTTTGTGAACTCCGACGCATCTTGGTTCTGCCCCTGCCGCAGTGTGGTCCACTTTATGTATTTGTCCTCATAGCTTTTGACAGGGTAGTACTACTCCTTGGTGGCATCCTTGAAGGAATGCCAAGTGGGTGTGGCTGAGAACAATGAGTACGTACTTTCATCGTTCTGCTCACAATAGGTTTCCCACTAGTTCTTGACATGGGGGGCTACTTTGAGAAGAGTGAAAACAATCTTTTCCCGACTCGAAAATTCATGAACAGAAAAATAACCCTACAGCAGATTTAACCATTTATCTACGACATCTGCATCTATCTAACCCTCGAATATGGGGATTTCAAAATTAACTTGTTCCTTAAAGGGCGTGATTTTTCCAGAGTAGCTGTTGGAAGCCGATGCGTCGCCTTTGGGTAGCTGTTGAAGGATCTGTGCAAAGTTGTCCATCATCGTGTTCCTTTGTCACTTGAGGGCTTCTTCGAACAAGATTTTGATAGGATCTCATGCTCCCTCATCTTTCTTTTCATCTTCCATGGGAGGTCGTTGGGATTTGCGAGGTTGGTCTTGCAAAGGTTCAACCAGTTCAAGCCCTAACTCCTTATATCCCGACCTCATTGGGGACATGCAAAGAAAAATAGAGAAAAAGTAGACCGCTTTGATACCACTGATCTAGATTTAAATAGGAACGCAACACATTACAGAGATAACCATCAACACAGAGATGCAGCGGAAATAATACTTCATTTCATTAATCTAAAATGCTGAAATATGCTTACAAACAGAAATGGAAATAAACCAGCTAGGCAAATGGTAGCTTATCTCTGAGAAGAGAGATGTGGAACTATGTTACAATGAGGCTTGAAGGCCTGTTTATTGTTGAGAAACAATGGAAAACCCTAAACATCCCAAAACCTAACCCTAGAAGATGAAACGCCAAACTGTGGGCCCCATTTTGGGTAAGTTCGTACATCAACTTCCCAGGGTCGTAAATTTGGCACCCGATCTTTGTTTGACATGTATAATAGCTTGTTAGAAAGATCTATCCGAGCACTAAAATTTTTGGAAGAGAAACAATGGTCAATGGACCAATGTTGCTCCCACATTTCCCAAAACACATCGTTTAGGGCCTCAAAACGGCTTTGGAAGTTTAAGACCCGAAAAACTACTAAAAATTATAAATTGTGCTACAAATACGGAAACTGAAAAACTGAAAGAGACAGTTGTGGGGGTCCAAGTGGGATAGGTGCATGGCCACCAACATCCACCTGGATCATTAGATGCATTGATTTTAGTGTATATGTCGATTTCTAACCTATTTAATATCTTACACTAGATGCATTGATTTCAGTGTATATGTTAATTTTTACTCCTATTTGATTTCTTGCACTGGATGCATTAGTTTTAGTGTAAATATTTATTTATATTCATATTTGATTTCTTGCACTAAATGCATTAATTTTAGTGTAGATATTGATTTCTAATCCTATTTGATTGTTTGTCGTAGTTGCATTGATTTTAGTGTAGATGTTGATTTTTGATTTGATGCAACTAAATGTATAATGTACAAAAATTCAAAGTAATTAGATTAATAATGTGCATTGATTTCAGTGTAAGCACATCTCTACCCCCTTCATCTATATCTCTATCTCCTATTATCTTTATCTCACTATCTCACCCCCCAAACATATGTTGAAAAGTGTAACTAGGTTCGGTCTTCATAATGACATGTAATTATGATGATGTAATAAAAGAAAATAAAATTATTTTTGTAAGCCTTTCTTCATGAGTTTCATGAGCAAGAGATTTTATTTTTTAGTGGCTCCCATTGAGAGCTTTAGGATTTATCATTAAGTCAAAGAGTTAATGTCATGTATAAAGAGCTCTTCTTGAGTACGAGTCAGTGTATATGAGTATAGGAATATGTCTAGACAAACCTCCAACAACAAGCACCTGCTATCCTCTTCAAATTTGACCTCCAAACTGTGTGGAATATCTCATGTCAGCTTACATCAATATTTTTGCATAACTATAGTTCAGAACTCTGATCCTTCTATGGTTTCAGAGGGAAGTCATAGTAAAGGATTTCAGATGTCATAGTGAATTATTTCAGAGGTTTGTCCACAATACATAATGTAAATCATCCACATTTCGGTGGAGGTTACAGTTGGAAGGTTATAACATCACGTTTCTATGGAGAAAGGAATTCAGATCCCTCTTGAATATAGATTACAGTGACAACAAAGGTTAATCTATGGTCAACAGACTTGGAATATCCTCTCTGATTTTTCAGTGATGATGATAAATGGAGCATCTCTATGATTCGGATGTGAGAGAAGAGTTCATTCTATCATAAAAGAGGAAGCGATTAGGTATTTAAAGGAAGAATTCAGATCTCCATACAGTTCATGTTTCAGTGGCA
>APFE030568013.1:0-24442 GCA_000404065.3 Pinus taeda
CTGCTGGGCAACCTCATCTGTTTGTGGGTGTAGAGTTGGGGGAATCTTCATTTTCTTTTTAATTGCAGTCATGTCTGCATCCCTTAGTTTAAGGACTTGTTGTATTGCCTTAACGTCATTGGGGTCATGCCCAAAATCTATGATTATTTCCTCTAATGCCTTGATTCTGTTATCTTTAGCTTGGGAGGATGCCCTCTCCAACTCAAGCTGTGCTGCAGTGTTGTTCAAGCTATTTTGCAGCCTGTAATTAATCAAGGTCTTATCTGCCAGAGTGGCATAGACCATCTCACCCGTCTGTTTGTGGAGCTCAATCTGATCTATGGGGTGGATGTCTTTTGAAAGGACTTCTAAATTAGTCCTGATATAATCCGCAGCTGTTTGTGGTTGCTGCACTGTAGGAGTGAAATGGCTCATGGTCATCTTGCCTTCTTGCACATCAAAGGCAGCCATGAGCCTTTGCTGATTTGCAGGGGCCATATTTAATAGGTGATTATAGAGCCGAATTTTTATTGGCTCACTCCTCCATTTGGCTTCTTTAAATTGTTCTTTTATGGCTGCAGCTGTGTTCTGCTACTGTCCTGAGGAGCTAACCTCTCCTAGTGCTGCCTTATCTTGCTCCTGATGCAGGGAGCTGGCAGAAGTCTCCACACTTTGTATCTCCTCCTCTGAGAAGGGATTCAGCCTTTGTCGTTTATCTGATGCTTCGGTGAGGGGGGTTTCCGTTTCTCTTTTTCTGCTGATATCCTCCCTTTGAGGGGTTTGGAGGATGGAGGAGTCTACCCTAGAATCCTGTCTAGGAGGCGCCATATTTGTTGTCTTTTCTTGAGTAGCTGCCTGGCCCTCTGCTTTCTGTTTCTGCTGACCCTGTTGGTCAACTTGTTGCTGTTCTTGCTGGGGCTGCTGTTGATGGCCCTGTTGGCCCTGTTGTTGTTGTTGGCCCTGTTGGCCTTGTTGGTCCTCTACTTCTTCCATCACTCTATCTTTTCCCTTGCTCTGTTCTTGATTGGAAGTTTGCACTGCCTCTTGTTGTGTTGCAGAGGAGGAAGCAGGTGCTGTTGTCTGAGGATTTGGTAGAGCAGGCACCTGAGAAGGACATTCCAAGTCAACCATTTTTAATAAATGCCTTCTAGCCCTTTCAACTAGCTCTTCTTGAGATATAGCCTCTACTAAGGTGTTTTTCCTCCACTTTGGTTGGTTGGCATGTCTCAGGATGTGGAACATGCTCTCATGCTCGTAGCTAGAGAGCTTGCATTTCTGTCTTCTCAAGGATATAAAGCCGTTGGGGTCATAGAGCTTCCAAGGGAAGCTTTGTTTTAGGCCAAGGCCTTCCAACATCCTATCTGCTTCTTTCCATCCTTCTCTTTTGTTTAGAAATAAATGGCCAAGCTGGTTTCTAACTTTGATTGTGCCTTCTTGCCTCTTCTGAAAGTGGATCTGATCGCATTGCGGAATTGTCTGAAATATTCCAAGGCAAAGAGGCCTCATGGGCACAAATCTGGGCAGCTTGTATGGGCGCAGCTCACACCCATATATTCTAATCACAGTGTGATGCTGGTAAAAATACCAATCTCCTATGCTGTAGGCAGTGGACAGTTGTAGAATCCTCTGCATTTCATCAGAGAGTCTTGGAGGAGGTGTTGTCAAGAGCAGAGACAGGGCTGGATGAATGAATAAATCTATGAACTCACAATATGTATAAGGTGAATATGTAAGGATATGGAAGACTGAGCTCGAGTATACCACCGATCTTGGGTTTCCTGCTGCATCAGTTCTCTTGATTTCAAAAGAGAACTTCTCATGTTGGTGATACAGAATAAGATGATAAATATATGAGGTGTATCTGAACACCCTCTCTCTAGACAAGTGCAGAAATTGCTCATGTATCTTATCAGAGATATATGTAGCATAGTCATAACAAATGGGGGCCTTACCAGGAGAAAACCTTGTCATGATCACTAGCACAGTTTCCTATATGAACTCCATTGATTTGTACCCCAGCACTGAGCTTATCATGTATGCCAGGTCCAGGCCCAGTTGATTTAAATAACCATCAAAGATGGGAGGATGCAGCACTGTGTCAGATCTTTTGATAAACAACTGATTAAGCTTTAGGATCTCTGCCTCTGTAAGTACCTTGGCTCCTTTATTGATTAGGTCCAGTAGGGATAAAGGAACCAATTTCCTTTGAGTTTTGAATTGGACCATCTCCCTGATGGCCTCAGGGGTGGTGTAAAATACAACTACACCTTGTGGGTTGAGCACAGCCCTCTGCACAGGGTCATAACAGGTAGCACACAAGTGGATGAGGTCAGGGAACTGGTTGACCTGGGGCATCTTGAAGACTGGGAGGGAGGACTCCCAAATGCCTAGGATATCTGTTCCATCTTTGTGCCTAGCCCTGAGTTCATTTAGCAGATGAATGTGGAATGTGCATTTGGATGGGGTGTCTTCTGAGATCTGATAATCTAAGTCTGCCAAATCTTGCCAGTCCAGCTCTCTTTGAGGAGCATTCAAGGGAGTAACATTAAGGGCTGCTGATGCTGAAGGGGTATCCATGTCTGTTTCAAATATTTCTTGAGATGACGAGTGTGCTTACTGAGAAAGTGGAATTGCGAGGAACAAAAGCAGCAGGGTCAATATACAGCAGAATAGGACAGTGCCGGGTTTTTTGAGAAGGCTTTTTATGCAGTTTAACAGACCTCCCTTGACAATTTAGGAGCAGGTCAATAAGTTCACGATTGCGTGAACAGGGAAGGGTTTTGACTGGAATTTGAAGTATAAGAATGGCTCCGCCACTGTAATTCAAGCTTAAACTGTTCAGGGGAGGTAGGAGATACTTGGTTTCCCGGTAAAATTTCAGTTTTATGCCTGGTTCAGGTGGATTTTACTAGAAATTGCGAAAAAACCAGCTTACGGGGAGATGAAGTGGCAAATACCTTTTTAACCAGTAGCTTGGGACGAAGTAGCGGTTGGGTTGGCGCTCTGAGCTTCGGTGGATGGTCGCAGGTTGGCTGGTAGAGTGTTCATCGTGGTTTGCATGCAGACAGCACAGAGGTCCTTTTCACAGAAAAATAGCAAAAAACGGGAAAAAACCGTAAAAATATGGCCTTTTTGCTTTATTGGCGCCTTTTTTGTATGACGTCAGCATGTGGGTCCGGGTTGGATGATGTCAGCAGGGCGTCATCGGGTGACGTGGCGGCCTGAGACTGGTCCATGGGATCGATGAGGTGGCGGCCAGGTGGACGAATGGGGGACGAGGTGGGCGGCTGTGGCGGTTGACGTGGGCAACAGCAGGGTGTGGACGTGGGGAGGACAGGTGTCGCCATATCGGGCCCCTTCCTGCACGGCAAGGAATCTGTCAGAGGGGGCTTCGACGGAGTTTGGCTGCGACACCTGTCCCCGCGTGACGCAAGCGTCTGATAGATATTGGAAGGTATCTGTCGGACGTCGGGGGCCTTCCGAAATTGATATGAGCTGTTGATCTGCGGGTGCGCGATCTGACGGCTGTCGGGCAAGGAACCTGCGCGGAGGATAAGGTCAACATTTATTAACAGTCAGACGTCGGGCCCCCCCCGAAATTGCTGATGGCCGTAGAATTGGCAGAGACGCGATCGGACGGTTATCGGGTCAACAAGTTGCGCGCAGGCTAATAGTCAACGGACGGGTTTAAAATATAATTTTTACCGGCAAGCCCGCCCGGTGGGACCCTTCAGTTTATAAATGATTTTTCAATGTTTATTGATGATTTTCTTTAATAAAATCATATTTGTCCGCCAACATTAGGAAACGGTGAAAAACAAGGAATTTTATGCAAAATTTATGTACAATGTATACAAAGGAAAAACTATAGGAAAAAAGGGGGTTTTGATGAAGTTTATATGAAAGAACAAAAAAAGGCGGAAAGTGGCTCCCGACCTTAGGATAAGGCGGGGTAGGTATATTTTCATGAAATTTTCATCCTTTAATGGTTTAGGGGGTCAAAAAAGGGTTTCTTTAAGGGTTTTTAGGCAAAAATGGAGACTTGGGTAGGAGGATGGGTTCAGATGGAGAAAAGGGGCTGAACATGGGTTCTTGACCTTAACCAGATGTTAATTCAATTCCCAAGAAGTAGAGACTATGGCTATAGTGCCAAGGAGGGGATATTTATACAAAATGTGGGGTTTATACACCATGGTGTTATAATGATAGGGAAAATGAAGTATTGGGAGCTAAATAATAGAG
The DNA here is from genome assembly GCA_000404065.3 of Pinus taeda. NCBI lineage: Eukaryota > Viridiplantae > Streptophyta > Pinopsida > Pinales > Pinaceae > Pinus > Pinus taeda. The sequence continues at coordinate 4,222 of APFE030568013.1, forward strand.
TTAGCTATTAACATGGGGGAAGATATGGGTGAGGATGAGTATAACCAAGTTCTCTTGAAAACAACTTAGTGTAAAGAGTAGATCAAAATGAAAAGACTTTTGCACACGAAATGTGGCTTTTAAAGGCCATAAGGACCATCATAAAACTTTAAGTTTCTCTTATGTACACAAATTGTGAAGGGGTATTAGTAATGAGTGATATACACATGGAAAAAAAAAGGGAGTTAGTCATGCTCCTCTGTGTTACTTGGCTTGTGCATGGTTGGCAACTTTAATCTTGAAAGAAACACCACTTCTGCAACCCCATCTACCTACCCAACTAGTTTGCCTAACATTTTTATTCCTTCTTGGAGGGTGCACTTGGACTTGCAAACCCTTTGTGTGCCTTTTCTTTTACGTTGGCTTTTTTGTTTTCATTTTCTATCTAATATTACCCTTATTCCTTCCAAGGTCCCAGATTAAGCAGTTGGGAACCTTAGTTTCTCTACCTAGCTACTGATCTGCCAAGATTAAACAGTTTGGACAGATTTCTTTCTCTATTCTACAACATAAATTGAAACCATGGCATGATCCAGATTAGGCTGTTGGGTCATCCATAAAACTTTTGTGAATATGAAGGCATATACACACCTTCTTTTTCTTGCAAATATGGAACCTTTGTAGCAGCAAAAATGGAGCATATTTGGCACTTGTATTTGCCAATCATGAAATATGAAACCTATTGGTATAGGTATCCAACAATATGCATTGCCACCAGGCTTTGTTTGAGCCACAAAAAGTGTCATATGATGACCAAGGGACTCATCTTAGGTCATTATATCTCAGCAGCTGGAATACAGGTAGATCTGGCTAAAATTCAAATAATTTTGTTAATACCTACTCCTACCACACAAATAGAGGTACATAGATTTTTGGGATTTTCTGGTTAATATAGAAGATTTATAGAGCATTTTTCTCAGATTTTTGCACCTTTATATGCACTAATAAGGAATATTGACTTTATTTGGAAAGACAAGTGTGACCGTGCTTTTGAGGATCTAAAAAAGCTTGTATCAACAACCCTAGTGCTAAGGGGTCCAAATTGGGACTTGCCATTCCAAATTTCATCTAATGCTTCAGACACAGCGATCAGAGCAGTTCTTGGGTAGGAAGAAGATAAAAGGCCATATGCAATTTATTATATTAGCAAAAATCTATCTCCTGCTGAATTAAACTATACTGTGACTGAAAATGAATTTTTAGCTGTAATATATGCTGTAAATAAATTTAGACATTATATAACTAGGTATCCTGTTGTTTTATACACAGATCACTTTGCCATAAAATATTTAGCAAATAAACTGGTTACAAATGGAAGAGTGACAAGATGGTTGATTCTCTTGCAGGAATTTGATATCACAATTAAGGATCGACTTGGAAAAGAGAATCTTGTAGCTAATTTTCTCTCACGAATGCCAAAGCCCGCATATGCAGCAGTAGTCAAAGATCAATTTTTGGATGAACATTTGTTTTTTGTTACTGTTAGAACACCATGGTATGCCGACTTTGCAAATTACTTAGGAGTAGGAAAATTACCCAAGCATCTAACGCTAATGAATGAAAAGAGATAGTGCAGTGCAATACCCGATTCTCTTGGATTGGGGGCTACTTATTTCATACAGGGGTAGATATGCACATCAGAAGATGCGTCTGAGAAGTTGAAGTATTTAACATTTTGAAGGCATGCCATGATGGGCCGTGTGGCAGACATTTTGCAGACCGCAGGACCGGTCATAAAGTTTTACAAACAGGCTATTACTGGCCCACTATTTTTAAAGATGCTGAAAAGTTTGTTCAAGCCTGTGATAGTTTCCAGAGGGTGAGATTCCCTAGACAATCTGATGAGATGCCTCTGAACCCGAAGTTAGTAATCGATCCATTTGAGCGACGGGGGCTCGATTTTATTGGTCCTATTAACCCATAACTAAATCAGAAAACATGCATACTAGTTGCAATAGAGCATGTTACCAAATGGGTTGAAGTAGAGGCACTGCCAAGAGCTACAGAGGATTGAGTGATACATTTTCTTTTCCAATTATTTGTGTGATATGGGCTCCCGAGGGACATAATTACAGATGGAGGACCACAATTTGTAGGTAATAATATTGCTGCAACATTAAAAAATTACCACATTCTGCACAAAATTACAACTCCATACCACCCACATGAAAATGGCCAAGTAGAAAGCACTAATAAGGTGATTGAGGCAATACTTACAAAAATAGTTGCATCACACAGACGTGACTGGGCTTCAAGATTTCTGGAAGCCTTGCGGGCATATTGAACAATGTGGAGAAACACCACCGTGTATTCACCATATCAATTAGTATTTGGAAAAGAACCCATCTTCCCAATTGAATTCAAAATTCAAACATTAAGGATAGCGCAGGAGGTGGGTTTGAATTTAAATGAAGCCCAGACCAGTAGATTACAACAAATCAATGAGTTAGAAGAAATCAGGCTCTTAGCTCTTCAACACATGGCATTAATTCAACAACAGAGAGAAAAATGCCATGACACCCTTATTAAAAAGAAAATCTTCCATGAAGGAGACTAGGCACTCCTATACGATTCCAGGTTCTAGGATTTCCCCGGAAAAATCCAAAGCAGATGGTTAGGACCTTATGAGATACAAAAGGTGCATGATAATGGCACCATTACATTAACAACCATTGATGGAGGTAGGCATTCTTTCAAAACAAATGGTCATTGAGTGTGATTTTATCACAAACCGCTTACCAGGGAATCCTTTTACCAGCAGTTACGGGAAGATTCCACTATGCAAATTCTTGCTGAGGAAGATAACCCCTCCTCAACATTAATTCACTGAACAATTCCTTTGTTTTTGAATTTTGTATATAAACATTTCTCTTTAATTTTGCTTGTATAAACTACTTTGTTCCATTTAAGGAACAACAAAGGTTTCTTTATTTAATTTCTGTGTTGTTCCTCTTAAGGAATAGTAGCCATTCCTCTTAAGGAACAACAATCTTGCGTGCTCATATTTTTGTTGTTCCTCTTAAAGAATAGCTATTGTGCCTCTTAAGGAACAAAAACCATTCCTCTTAAGGAATAACATCTTTGCATATCCATATATTTTTGTTGTTCCTCCTATGGAATAGCTGTTGTTCCTCCTAAGGAACAATGTCCATTCCTCTTAAGGAATAGCCCTTTGATGCTTTATTTTTGTTGTTCCTCTTAAGGAACAATAGCCATTCCTCTTAAGGAATAGCACTTTTGCATGTTTCTATTTTCATTGTTCCTCTTAAGGAACAACAACCATTCCTCTTAAGGAACAACAATTTCGCGCGTTCCTATTTTCGTTGTTCCTCTTAAGGAACAACAATCGTTCCTCTTAAGTAAGAACACTTCTGCGTGTTGTGATTTTCATTGTTCCACTTAAGGAACAACTGTTGTTCCTCTTAAGGAACAATAGCTATTCATCTTCAGGAACAACACTTTCACGTCTTTCTATTTTTGATGTTCCTCTTAAGGAATAGAAGTTGTTCCTCTTAAGGAACAACACTTTCGGGTGTTTCTATTTTCGCTGTTCCTCTTAAGGAACAGCTGTTGTTCCTCTTAAGGAATAGTAGCCGTTCCTCTTAAGGAACAACACTTCTGCATGTTTCTATTTTTGTTGTTCCTCTTAAGGAACTACTGTTATTCCACTTAAGGAACAATAGCCGTTCCTCTTAAGGAACAACACTTGCGCGTATAGCTATTTTTGTTGTTCCTCTTAAGGAACAACAGTCATTCCTCCTAAGGAATAGCAACTCTACGTGTTCATATTTTGTTGTTCCTCTTAAGGAACAACAACCGTTCCTCTCAAGGAACAACAGCCCTGCGTGCTCTTATATTTGTTGTTCCTCTTAAGGAACAACAATCTACATGTATTCTATTTTTGTTGTTCCATTTAAGGAACAACTGTTGTTCCTCCTAAGGAACAACATCTATTCCATTTAAAGAACAATAATATCATTTGCTTACATTTGTGCTGCTCCTCTTAAGGAAAAACTGCTGTTCCTTTTAAAGGAACAACAATTTCACTATGTTTTTTTTACTTTTTATCGTTCCTTCTAAGGAACAACTGTTTCGATTTGGAGTGTTTTTAGGTTGTTCCTCTGAAGGATCAACACTTTATTTTGCATTTGTTTTACTTGCTATTCCACTTAATGAACAGTTGTTGTTCCTCTTAAGGAACAACAATTCCGTGCGCAATTTTTTCTATTTTCCGTTCCTCTTAAAGAAACCGCAGTTTTGTGTGCAGCTGTACTTTTGCTATTCCTCTTAAGGAATATCAGTTGTTCCATCTAAGGAACAACACTTTTTGAGTGCATTTTTTTGCTGTTCCTCTTAAGGAACAACACTTTTTGAGAAATTTTGTGAATAATGTTTCACTTTTCATGATCATTTCAAGGCAAAGATACAAATATATGCAAGGACACAAAAATTAGAGGTTACTAAAATAAGAAAATTAAAGAAAAATTATCATATTTAAGGAGATTGCTTAGTATTGATAAGAAAAAGTAAAGGACAGAACTATCTATATCACTTTGTTGTCCTTATCTTCACTACAACTCAAATTGATTGACTATTTTTATCATGTTGGTTCTTCCCTAATTCTCATAATTCTCTTTAATTATTATTATTGAATAAGAATAAAGGCATATTTTCTTCTATTGAGATGTTCAGACTTCTTGCACCATCCCTACTCTTAAGGAGTGTTGAGTCATCCTCTATATGTAAATAAGAAGTGCTATATAAAAGAAAAGAAAAATAAAGGAAAAATATATGTATGATTACTAACAATTCTATGATTTGTTAAATGGAGGATAGGGGGTCTCATCAAGAGCCATCCTACCATGATCATAAGGGAGCATTGAAGTGGCATTCCCACTATGGCCACCACACCAGGGATATGATCCAATGGACACATTGGAAAAATAAAGTCCTTGGAACAGGAGGTCTCATCACGAGCTGGCCTGTCCACCTTTCACTTCTTCTCGGTGAATGGCATTGTGATTCATTTGGTTACCAAGCCAGCACAATGACCTCTATTCTGACATCATAAGGCTCTTTGCTAGGCATACATAAAGGATTATGGTTCCAAAGGGTGAAAAAGTAACTTTGTCAAGGTTATAAACAACTGTGGGCAACAGAGCTCTGCTGATGGTATTGGAGTCATATTTTTCAACATCAATAGTAATTACAAACCTTTTTCTTACTTCTTTATCTTTATTTCAAAACAGATTATGTTCCGAATTCTTTTTGAACCTTTTATGCATGAAATATCATTTAAAAGTCAATCATGATGGTTTAAGTGGAATAATGACTGCATAAGCATTTTACCTACGTCAGCTGTCCTTTTCCCTTTTTTCGCATCACTCCATAGCATCTCCATATCTATTCATGATTTTCATCTTAAGCCTCAATTTCAGCAATTCGATACTTTTTGTGATCTTGTCATGAATATGTACACCTTGCCCTTTTTACAATGTACAATTGTCGTCCAGTACATTGCTCCTCCATTTAACTGGTTGAGGATGACCTATCATTTTTCAGGGGGGTGCAGGTGACTTCCAAAATACTCCTGCATATGTGTCAGTCTTTTATTTGGGTGTACTAGACTGCATAAGATCCCTTAATAGCAAGTTTTAACGGTATTGATGTTTTAAAAAGGGTATTATCCAATATGCATAGTTTGTTGTCCCATTTTTATCTCTGTGTATTGTTGTGTAAAAATAACAGTGTGCGGAACTTAGACGAAATGGGAGGATGATCAATATGTATCGAGCCACAGGTACTAATAGTTTCTGATGCTGCACGAGAAATTTTATTAAGAGCTAGATGGATCGCATATTTTATATGACTACAGTAACCCCATGAAACTGTGGCTATCGAATTTTCGTAGAATTTGCAGGATGATCATTCCATAGTAAGAATAAGATGAATAATAGTGACAGATACAATGATTGTTGTCATATCTGGACTACCAACAATCGGACCCATATAGGCACATAAAAAATTGACACTTCAAGATTCCATGGCCACCTTTCGAGATGAGGGACATAACTTGATTGTCAAAGGAAAAGGAGTCTAGCCTTCATCTCTGGGAGAACCATGGATGGAACTGGCTAGAGTAGTGTAGAGCTACATTACATGTGATGGAAGAAAGCATGTGGTAAGGCCATGCCACCTCAAATTACTAGCAGTGCTAAAACAAAAATGTGTCATAGATTTGCCTACATATTTAAATTTTTTTGCTACATGATGCTGCTCAGAGCATAAAAAAATCCCACCATATAGATATTGTACTGAGCCACCATTTTTTAATTCAATTGATAGTAAGTTATAGCCTTGCTCCGTAACAGACCAGTTGGGAAGAATTGGTGTTTTCTATAGACGAGGGATTAGCCTTACCTGCCCCAAAAAGAAAAATAACCACCAGCACAACAAGCAGACCACAAAAATGTAGATAGTCTTCCAGATTAAGAACAAGTAGGGGAAAAGATGAGAACCTCTAGGGTAGCAACAACCAACCCTTAGAATTACATATCTCTGAAAATTAACAACCCTTACAACTGGAAGGAAGAGACAACCAAGAATCAAAATTGGAGGAAGAAACAAAGCATACTAGTGAAGAAGAGAGGGAGGAAGCGGAGCTTCCCTTAACCCCCACCGTAAGTCCACCACAAAGCCCATTACAGGAGGATGAATTGGCCTAGATTTTGGCCAATATGAGTGAATATATTCATCCCCAAAGTCCGCTTAACCTTAATATTGACTCAAAGAAATCACAAGAAAACTCTGCCCACAGCAAGAGTATATCAAAAGAAATAAGTGAGGAAGAAGAAGCAAGCGCAGAAGCCACTCAGGAAGTGGCAAACCAAACTAGGGTTGCCTCCCCTGAGGAACCTAGTCAGGACACTACGAACATAGAATCTATGTTCCAAACGGAGGAAAAGGAAGCTAGTCAGGGCAAAGACATAGCCCTTAGAGAAAAAACCCAACTGAGCTGTCGAGTCCAGAAAGAATAGAAACTATTAAGGAAATAATTGTTCCTCCCAAGAAGAAGAAAAGCGAAATTAAGAGGCTATGAAAAGAATAGCAAAAGCTGTAAAATTTAGTGAAACAACTCAGGCAAGAGATAAGGACACTGAAAAGGGGGAAAATCTCAAGAAGAACCCTAAAAATAGTGAATTAAACTATTCAAACTAAAATCCATGATACAAGGGCCACGGAGACTCAAACCGAGCCCATACCCATTCAAAATGATACGGAACAACATGCAGTGGTTACAGAAGTAGCTGCCCAAATAGAAAATGCACATGTTTGCAATATAGCTATTCAAATGGAGGCACTATCCTCCAGCAATGCGGCCACCCAGATAGAAAATCCTCTTGTCTTTAATAAAATAATGCAGACCTCACGCATTCCATTCCGTGATAAAGGGACACAAACTATAGGCACTCAATCTTGTAATAAGAGCACCCAGATAAATCTTCAACCTAAAGATGTTTTGATAGGCAACAACCCTGGTATAACAAAACTCCAAGAGGACCTGGCATAGGCTCAGCTGACTATAGAGAAGCTTGAGGAAGAGACTATTCCTTAGCAGAAATACCAAGAATTACGACAACAATTAAGGGACATCAATGCATTAGAAAACAAAGCCTTTGATAATATCGGAGGGTAGAAGAAAGAACTGAAGAGATAAAGAACATTCTGAAAACAATCATGTGTCAAATGGATACTCCCTGTTCCTTATATGGATGTTTTAGCATGTACGTCCCCTGCCAAGAACTATGCTTTATTTTTATTAGAAAGGTATTTACAGTTAAAAATTAAGGCTATTAGGGCAGGGAAAACTATAGAATTAAAAACCATTGAGGATTTTATAAATTGTTGTAAACACCATGGAGTACAAGTTCAACGATTACTCTGTGATTTTTATTTACATAATTTTATATTGGAAGAAGAAATGGAGAAGTATCACAGTCCTTTTGTGGGTGATGTATAGTTTCAAGCATTCATTTCATTTGTTGTTAACCAGTTGGAGTGGCTCAAAGCCCATAACACTTTTCAGAGGCAAGAAAATGGGTTAGACCTTTTGGGTTAGGAGTGAACCAAAAAACCCATTATAATAGCTAGCTAAACATAAAATTCTAATGCAAAAGGAGGGATAATCCAGACCTTAGGACCTATCTACAAAGGAATTTTCCAGTGAGGGATAGAATATTTCCTCTGTATCAAAGACAATTCCTTGGCAGCAGCTAAATTTAGATGGAAGATTTCCAATCGGAATATACAGGAAAAAGAGCCATTCAACTACAAAAACTTTAAATTAGCTACAGATCACCTAGTTACCTATAGTAACCTCATCTTGAGGGAAGACCTGCATTGGCTAGGTTGTAGGTTTCGAAGCCCTATTATTTGGTATCCTGCAGAAGGGCATAAAGCCATATATGAATTGCCTGAAGGGCAGACAAGGCCCATATTTGAAGTTCTAGCTAAAAATCATGGTTTTAGACTACTTCATGACATCCCCTCTCCAACCTATTCTTTGACTACTTTGCACACAAACTATATGGCTTTCATGAGGGCATGAAAAAGGGTAAGTGGAGGAGTGCGTTGAGCTATGGAAAAGGTATGATTTTGACATTTATTTCCTTATCTTTCTCCTTAATCATATCTCCTTCATATTCTAAGATGATAATATATCAAAGAATTCTAGCAAAAACTAGGGAGTTATTGATCATTGCAATTTAGTTAATTATTGTCTTTTCTCATGCAGGAAAGAGAAGAAATGGAAAATTACCATTCCAGAGGAAAAGACAAAACAGAGTAACTGTTGTTCCTTCACCAGGAAGCTGTATCTAGATAGCAGGTCAAGATTGGAGCATGAAGTTAAGGATAAGAATGGAAAATATCACAGCATTAGCACAAAAGACAAAGAGTTAACTGGAGTTAGAAGATTGAGCAGATCCTTCAGGATCTCTTCATCCTGAGGGATCGCTGTTACTAGTCTATCTGCTATTCCTATTTTATCCGCATGGTCATTATAAAAGGGATAGTGCTTGTAAAGAAGGAGGATTCATCATCATTATTCAGAACTTACTACTGTATTTTCACCTTGATCATCAACTATCATTGATTAAAATAGAGTACAACTAGCTGTAACCATTTTTGCATATGATTAATACATAATCCGGTTGTTGTTCCTTCTTTTATACTGAAGTAGTCTAGCGGTGCTTCACTAGTGGCTAAGGGCCCAACCCTGGTGGATCCACTTGCTATTATGTACCATTCCTTTACGATCTCAGTTGTGTGATGGTTTGGTTTGATCTTTGTTTATTGGAATCGTATTGCTTTACTGTTTCTTGTTTCTAGAATTTATGAATTGCTTCATTATATATGTTGTAAGTTAATTGTGTTATGGTTCATTCTCGTCATAATAAGATTATTCTTCTCTGCAACTATGTTGTTATGCTGTTCATTTTAATTACAGAGCTTCGTTTTTCATTCCAGTAAACTAACTTTGTTGTTCATTACAATTTCATAAGTTCCGTTGTTCATTTCTACGAAATAGCATTGTTGTTCATTTCCTTTTTGCAAGCATTTGGTTTTACCTTTCAGCGTTTTACAGTTAGCATAGTTATCCCATTTCTATCAGCAGCATTATTGATTTAATTCATTGTCATTTCCATTCATTCATTTAGTGTGGTGTGTGAGATCAACAACTGTAAAGGACATTGGCTATTATTGTCAGAGTTCTTAGATTGACGATCTTGTTTATGTTTGATTTTTTACATCAGTGGAAAGAGGAAAGAGTTATTGCTACTGCATCCTTGACTGATAATTGTTGTTAATTTCCTAAGTGAATGATTTAGTTTTAGAGCATTGAGTTTCTTTGAATTGCAAGTAAGTTTTATTTCAAGCATTTGTTTACTCTTATACTTGAAAGCATTGTACTGCAATTTAGGAACATTACTCTTGAAGAAATTGCCACCACATACTCTGTACACTCTTGAAATAGAAAATATTACCCAGATTGATATATAATGTAGGGTAAATAGGAGTTACAAAGACACCTTTTATCACTCAACACTCGTCATGTGGTTTTGATAAGTCATGGTATTGTAACAAAGCGTATTTACAATTTAATAATATCCATGGCAAAGTGGGGATGAATATCCATGGTCAAGACTATTTTTGTATTGTTATAAAATATTTTATTATAAAATAAGTTATGTTTTTTTGGGCATGTGGTATGCTAACAAAGCCTAATTGTGAAGATTTCTTATTTCAACTTAAGGCGATAATGATCTTTTGACTTTTTCTAATTTTTTTAATTGATGGCCTAGATTGATTCTCAAGGAAATATGCTCAGCATATGCTTAGTCTTAATGTTGTAGAATGTTAAAGTTTGTTAGATTGCATTGACTTTTCATAAATTAAAAAATATAGATTTGTGTCAAGTAACTCCCTAATAAGCTCATCCATGATAAGTTCCTCATGATTATTTATAACATTAACTTATATGTATAAAAAAAATATTTAGCAAAATGGTCCATTACTTTTAATAAATTAAAAAAATTATATTCATGTCAAGTGACTCTCTGCCCACCAATTTCCTAAGGATTTGATATTATTCCAATTCTAATAAGTTCCTCCATGATAAGATCCTAATTATTATTTATAACATTCATTTATATATAAGAACATTTTATTTAGCAAAATGGTCCATTTTATAATAAGGTGCAATTTTTTTTCCTCGAGTTAAAGTTGACCCATAACCTTTTTATATATGGTTAATAAAATAAATGTGTGCATCGATAAGGCATTTTTCATTTTGCAATAGTTTTTTTTTAATATTTATGAAGCCTTTGGCTATAAAAACAACATTAATATATTTTATGCAGTTGTACTAGTAATTACAGAGAACCAATATTTATTATTATTATTATTATTTTAAACTATAAATTAATCTTATTCCACAATACTATGTTATTAGACTATAAATTAATCATAATAATAAAAATGTTTCAGCACAATTACAATGTAATATTCTCAAATTGTATATTGAAATTCATTTTTATATTTGAAAATGACTCTCAAACCACAAAAACAATAAATGATCTCTTCACTTTTTTATTTTATTTTTTTAATTGAGGGCCTGGATTGATTCTCAAAGGAATATGTTTAGCATATTCTTAGTCTTGATGCTTATAATCTACTTTGGTGTATTAAAAAATTTGTTAGGTTGCATTGTCTTTTAATAATGTTAAAAAAATAGATTCGTGCGTGGCTCCACCAACCAAATTCCTAGGGACCTAAGATTATTCCAATTCTAATAAGTTCCTCCATGACAAGTTCCTCATTACTATTTATAACATTCATCTATATATAAGTACATTTTATTTAGCAAAATGGTCCATTATTTTTAATCAATTTAACAAAATTGATTTGTACCGTTTGACTCCCCACCCATAAATTTTCTAGGGATTTGATATTATTCGAATTCTAATATATTCCTCATGATAAGTTCCTCATTATTATTTATAACATTCATTTATAATTATTATTTTTCTTAAGTTAAAGTTGACCCATAAGATTTTTATACATGGTTAATCAAGTAAATGTGTGCATTAGTAAAACATTCTTCGTGTTGTAATACTTTTTTTCAATGAACCATAATCTTTTTATACATGGTTGATCAAGTAAATTTGTGAATTTGTAAGGCACGATTCATGTTATAATAATTTCTTTTGTTATGTTTATGAAGCCTTAAGCTATATCGACTGTTGAGCCCCAAAACTATCTCTCTTCCTATCATTTTCTTAAACCCTTTGTCTTCTATTTTCCCATGTCAGTGCATCCTAAGCCATCAAAAGTTGTTAGATGTTGATTTCAGGAGTGTATTTGAGTGATTTTCAAATTATATCATTGTGTGTGCTATTTGCTCTAGGTTTTGCTTATCAGCTATGGAATGTAGCCACTTTCCGTAGCTAACTAGCAATTCTGCAGTCGTTTTCATTGTTTTACAGGTTACAGGTGTCAGTAGGAGGAATGAAACACATGGGCAGCTCAGGAATTATCCACACATGGATGAGGTACTATTTACTTAGTTAGATTTAGAAGGAAAGGTCCAAGTCAAAAGGAGGTCAACAGAGAGTTCTACGTCAACTAGAACTCTGTTCTTGCACGTAAAAGAAGCCTGAAGCCGTTCCTGAACTCATGGATCCATTTCTGCCACCTGTGGGCCATCTCCATAATGCAATCCAAAATCCACCTCACATAGATTTATTGCTCATGGAAACCAAGAGGCTAAATCCTCAAATTTTGACCTGTTCACGTGTCCATCTTTGAAGAAATTCCTCTGAGATACAACTATCCATTTTCCCTATAAATATAAGCATTTGCAACGTAGATAGTTAGTTCTTGATATTGTTGTTTTAGCGTTATTTTGAAGTTCTATAACCGAGAGATATATTACTCTGTTTCATAATAAAAAACTCTGTTTTTCTCATGGTTGTTTAAGCGTGGTTTGAAGTAACAACGTGTTAGTCCAAAGCTATGCAGAGTGCCCCTACGTAGCTGAGGTCCCTTCTTTTGTTTTTGTATAGTTTTTATGTATATTTTCTCTCATTCAAATTGTATATTTCTCATGTTTTTCTTATGATCATAATCATTCTAACTTTGTACATGTCTTGCAGCCTATCACATTTCTTACTAACACTGATAAGTGCACTTCAGAATAGGTCTTTAATTCTGGCTATACTCGAGCTTGTTATTGTAGCTTTTGCATCAAGTGGTGATTTCAGACTTGCTTCCTCTGCTGAACTTTAGTTTTCAATTTTAGTGGTTTATGCTTTTACTTAGTGAGATTTGTTTACTGTTCAAGATAGTTTAGATATCAGTTCTTCATGCTATATGATAATATTTCTGAAGCCTTTAGCTTAACCCCGTTTTAGAAGTTAATTGGAAAAATATTGTGATTATAGGTGGAGTAATTGATCTTGCTTTCATTAGTATGCAAGTAGATATTTTAGATGCCATTTCTTCATGCTATATGATGATATTTCCGGAGTCTTCAGCTTAACCCTGTTTTAGAAGTTAATTGACGAAATATTGTGATTATAGGTGAAGTAATTGGCTTTGTTTTCATTAGTTTGAAAATTAGATAATTTAGATGTCATTATTTTCATGCCATATGATGATATTTTCAGAGCCTTTAGCTTAACCTCGTTTTAGAAGTTAATTGGCAAAATGTTGTGATTATGGGTGAAATCATTGACTAGTTTCCAGTTTCTTTACTTTTTGGTTTGAGTTGCAGCAGTTTATTAGATTTCAATTTTGTAATTAGGATGGATAGAAGAGATAGTAATGTCATTTTAAATGCTTCATTTTCAGTTTTGTTTATGTAGCTGCATGTTTACACTCTTATTCAAGTTCTAATTTTGTAGACAGCATGCTTTAAGATCTCTTAAGTTCAAAGTTTGGAAATTATCATAAGAAGCAAAAGAATAAACCTTGTCTTCAACTCTACATCCACACTTTATCTTTAAAAGTATTTTTAAACTTTTTCTTTAACAGCATATTAGGATTTCCATTGCATTAGAACACTTTAGGAGACCAACAGAACAAAACCCCAAAACAAGATAGAACTGAAAACAGTAAGGTAAGAAAAGGGTTGTCTAGCACATATAGTGCACTACACTTCATCAGTTTATGACTCCCAGATTGATAAATTATGTAGCAATTTAGGACATACTAAATTGACTAAACATTTTGGTTTTGTTGCTGGTGAAGTGTAACTAGGTAGCCTATCTCTTACATTTAAAGAAAAAGGGAAAATTAATAATTCCTTGAAGTATGCTCTCCTCTTGCACCTAGTTTGATATGGAGGATCAGAAAAAAAAATTATTAGTCCAATAATTTCTTGAGTATGCTCTTTTCTTGCGCCTAGTGTGATCTGGAAGATCAGAAAAAGGGTTATTAGCCCAATTAAAATCATAAAACAAAGTGGCATGCATAGAGAAAGAGATTCTAGGGGAAGGTTTATAGCTAGGGGAAAAAGTATGGTTTTTACAACTCCAACTACTTCAAGGAATAAACAATATACACCTCCATCCCAGACTCATACTCCCAGCCTTAGAATTCCTGGAATTCAAGGGGCAACAACTAAATTATAAGATTCTCCCACTCCGTCTACTAAATCTGACCTAGGAGAAGAACCCTTCATCACCTCCATAGGGGAGCCTATTGCAGTGGAAGAAGTAGAATTACCTAGAGAAGAAGGGGAGGAAAAAACTCTCTCCCATTAGCCATTAATAGAAGAGCCAGAAGATTGTGAGGAAACTATCATGGCAGATGAAGAGCAAGATGGAGAATTTTCACTATTTGGAGGAAGGGGTAGAGACAGAGGTATAGGAAATAATGGAGGTAGTAGAGGTAACAATGGAGGAGGTAGAGGTAACAATGGAGGAAATAGGGAAGGAGATAACTCATTTGGATTCCCTATAGTAGATGAGGAAACCCATACAACAATGAAAAAAATTTCACCATCTGTCCTCCCAAACTTTTATGGATTGCGAAGTGAGGATCCTAAAACATTTCTATTTGAGTTTGAAGTCTTATGCCGAACCTATGACTGTTTAGAAGACTCTCAAAAACTCAAAATGTTCCCTTTAACATTGAAAGGGGCTGCTCTGAAATGGTTTATGGTATTAGTCACTCAATCTATTAGGACTTGGAATGATATGAGGCAGGCATTTTTGGATAGATACCTAGATTATTGTTTGCCTACCAATCATAAGGATGAGGTATTCAAAATGATGCAAAAAGAAGATGAGAACTTAGAGGATTTGCTTGAGAGGTTTCAATACAACTTAAAGAGAGCAAAAATGAACAATTTAGATGAGGAAACCTTGAAATCCCTTTTCTTGAAAGCCATTATAGATGAATGGATAGATATTTTAAACATGATGGGAAAGGGAGACATCTCTCAACTTCCACTAAGTGACATCGCAAAACTATGTGTCCATCTCTCAAGGGGAAAATATAAAACTAGAAAAGGGCCTAGAGATCCTTCTCTTATTACAGTAAACAAATCTACAACTGGGATAGTAAGTAGGGCAGAAATTGGCAATATGCCTGATGAGTTCAAAACTGACATTCTAGGGAGCCTTAGTGAACAGCTAGACACCCTCAAAATTCAAAATAAGCAGAAAACAGAAGCTGATGCCTTAGCCATCTTTTGCCCAAAATGTAGAAAGAAACATGCTTTAAGAGAATGTCCCTTAGATGCAAAGTTGTAGAAACATGTATGATTTGCTCGGAAATTCATGAGACCAAGGATTGTCCTTCAATCTCAGGACTTAAAGCTGTCTTTCAGGAGGAGCCAAATTTTGTAGAATCTCTTTGCTTTGTTTCAAAAATACCTTGGCAAGGGCAACAAAATCAAGGATTTAACAATCCAATGAATTTTCAGCCCCCACTAAATTGGAATTCTTGGCAACAACCTTGTCCTCAACCTCAAAATCAGTATCAATCTCAATCATGGGCACAAAGGGTACAAAACCCTTATGGGAGATTTGCTCAATATTATCAATATCCTCCATCTTATCAGGGTTATCCTCCCCACAAAACCAACAACAAAATCCACAACCATAACTTCCAAGTCAAATCCCACAACTTTCATTATCAAATCCACAACAACGACCTCCTCAACAAAATCACAATCCTCAACTCTTACTTCCATTTCAACAAAAGACAAATAACCTACCAGCCCAACCATTACCAAATCCTAACAAAAAAAACCCTCAGAATTCTTACATGGTAGAAGAAAAACCATTTCCTACCTACATGATTATTCCTCTAGATCTTAATGATGTTCAACTCAGATCTGGTAGGATTTTAGAAAAGGAAAAACCTTCTATAGATATTCAAGAGTAACATGCTTTTGAGGAGGATTCTCTAAAATTCAATAGAAGTTTTGAAGAAGCATCCCTTCAAAACCCAACCATTCAAAAAGAAAAAGAAAAAGAGTCAACCCACACAACTCCTATAGTTGAGCAACCTGTATCTGCATCCACACCTCCTTTTCCTGAGAGATTGAAAATTGATAGGGGGGTGGAAAAACAAATCTTGTTACCTGATTATGATTTCCTAGATGAATTAAAGAATGTCCGTATCAAGATTCCTTGCTACAAGCCATTAGAGAAATTCCTATTCTAGCAAAAACAATAAAGGAGTTGAGTATCAAAAGACCAGGTAGGAAACCAAGAGTCACAAAAAGAATCCACCTGGTAGGAAAAATAGCAGATATCATGATGGGAAATATTAACATGTAGAAATATGTGGATTCAGGTAGTCCAATTGTCAAGACATGCATAAATGGAATAGAAATTCCAAATACATTGATTGACTTAGGGGCTGTTATAAACATTATGAGTAGATAAAATATCGAACAGCTTAAACTTCCTAATCTTATTTTTACACCTACCTTACTGAAGCTTGCATATAGATTAGTAATCAAAGCAGACGATGTACTAGAAGATATTTCGGTCTCCTTGGATTCTTCAGAATATCCGGTGGATTTCATGATTTTGGCTCCCAAGAATAATCTAGGAGGACACCCACTCATCTTAGGAAGACCTTGGCTAGCCACAGCTGATGCTTTTATTTGTTGTAGATTTGGTGACATGTACATTTCTTATGGTAGTTCAACAAAGAAATTTACTTTCTATCCTCTAGCAAAAGTAATTACAGAAGTAGGAGACAATGAATGGATCAGTGATGAAGATGCTATACAATCTATCTTTACTCTATCTGAAGTTAGTGAAGATAGTCAAGTCCTAAACACATTAGAAAATTTTGAAACATCTTCAGAATATCATCACACACAATTTCAGTTAAATTCTGATATTGAATACTTGTCATCAAGGCAAATATCTCTCCTCTATGGAAGAGTTTGGTAGTTCTGCAGTTGAAATTTTCCCAGGTAAAACATTGAATATCAACAAAAACTTGGAAAAGTTACAACAAGAAGAGCTAACCAAAATCTTACAAAAGCATTCTGTTGCATTTGCATGGGAGTATACTGATATGAAATTTATTGACCCTAAGACTTGCATCCATCATATCTATATTGAGGAAAACAGTAGACCAATCAGACAACCTCAGAGAAGGATGAATCCAACTCTTAGGGAGATTGTGAAAGAAGAGCTCCAAAAATTACTCAATGTGAACTTCATTTACCCTATCTCAGATAGCCAATGGGTTTCTCCATTGGTGATAGTGCCCAAAAAGAATGGTAAATGGAGGGTGTGCATTGATTATAATGAATTGAATAAAGCAACCTTGAAAGATCACTTTCCTTTGCCATTTATAGATCAAGTATTAGATACATTAGCAGGCAAAAAGTACTTTTCATTTTTGGATGGTTTTAGTGGTTATAATAAAATTCAGGTAGCACCTGAAGATCAAGATAAAACCACATTTACTTGTCCATGGGGAAATTTTGCCTACCGAGTGCTTCCTTTTGGATTACGTAATGCACCTGCAACATTCCAAAGAGTAGTACTAGGAATTTTTTCTGATCTAATCCATGATTGTGTAGAGGTTTATATGGATGATTTTACAGTTTATGGTGACTCGTTTGAAGAAGCATTAGAAAATTTGGAAAAATTCCTTGTAAGATGTAAAGAAACAAACCTTTCATTAAGCCATGAAAAATGCTTTATGATGTTTACTGAAGGTATTGTTTTAGGACATCACATTTCAGGGGATGGGATTAAAGTTGATAGATCAAAAGTTGAAGTCATCTCCAAGTTGCTTATTCCAAATTGTCAAAGAGATGTTAGAAGTTTTCTAGGATTTACTGGATACTATAAAATATTTATAGAAAATTTCACTAAAATAACATCTCCACTCTTCAAAATGCTTACAAAAGACTGTGAATTCAAATGGGATCTTGATTGTCAAACAACCTTTGAAACTTTGAAAACAAGAATATCTGAAGCACCTATCTTGAGAGGACCAAATTGGAAACTCCATTTCCATATTTCTACAGATGCCTCAGATACAACTCTAGGAGCCGTGTTGGGTCAAAAGGATTTAGTTCCTTATGCCATTTATTATACCAGTAAAAATTTGACTCCCACTGAGTTGAATTATACTGTGACTGAAAAAGAGTTCTTAGCCATTGTTTATGCAATCAATAAGTTTAGACATTATATAACAGGCTATGAAACTTTTATCCATACTGATCATTCTTCTATTAGATATCTAATGAACAAACCTGTTACTAATGGCAGAGTTACAAGGTGGCTCTTACTGTTACAAGAATTCAATATTACTATATTGGATAGACCAAGGAAACAAAATAAAATAGTTGATTTCTTGTCTACGATCCAAAATACTAAAGAAGATTCTCCTGTGGAGGATAAGTTTCCTGATGAATATTTGTTTTCAGTAACTACTAAGACTCCTTGGTATGTAGATATTGCTAACTATTTGGTTACAGGAAGACTACCTCCACATCTATTTCCTAGTGAAAGAAGAAAGATTATTCAGGAGAGTTCAAAATATTCATGGATTTCTAACGAATTGTTTAAAATAGGGCCAGATTTTGTGATCAAAAGATGTGCTAGGGAAGATGAAATACCTGACATCCTCAAGGCATGTCATGATGAACCATGCGGCAGACACTTTGCTGACAAAATGACGGCCTATAAAATCCTTTCTTTAGGATATCATTTGCCTTCCCTCTTCAAAGATACAAAAGAATATGTCAAAAGGTGTGACAGCTGCCAAAGAGTAGGGAAACCGACTCTTTCAAATGAAATGCCATTACAGCCATAAGTACTCATCGTACCCTTTGAAAAATGGCGTTAGATTTCATTGGACCTATATTCCACCATCTAAAGAAAAGAAGTATATATTGGTATGTACTGATTATGTCACTAAATGGGTAGAAGCCAAAGCATTACTTTCTGCTACTGAAAATTCAGTTGTTATTTTTCTTTATGAAGATATTTTTACTCGCTTTAGTGTCCCAAGAGAAATTGTGACAGATCAGGGAAGTCAATTTACATCCAAATGATGGAGAAGCTTATGGAAGATTACAAGGCAAGCATAGGAAATCCACTCCTTATCATCCGTAAGCAAATGGTCAAGTGGAGTCAAAAAGTAAAGTAATTGAAGGAGTCATTACCAAGACAGTGCATCTACATAGAAGAGATTGGGCAGAAAGGCTTCCTGAAGCCTTATGGGTCTATAGAACTACATGGAGGAACACAACGGGACACATTCCATATGAACTTGTTTATGGGAAGGAAGTTCTACTCCCCATTGAGTTCTAAGTTAAAACCTTCAAGATGGTAGTTAAATTGGGAATGGATCTATCAAAAACTCAAAAGCATAGACTAGAGCAGTTGAATGAACTAGATGAGATCAAACAAGAAGCAGTTCAAAGAACTAATCTAGTTCAGCAACAGAGAGCTAAGTGGCATGAAAAATACATCAAGGACAAAAAGTTTCAAGAAGGAGATTGGGCATTGCTATTTGATTCAAATTTCAATGATTTTCAAGGTAAATTTCAGACTCATTGGCTTGGGCCATATGAGATTGAAAAAGTTTTTAGCAATGGAGCAGTAAGAATCAAAACAATTGATGAGCATCAAACTCCTCTCCTTATGAATGGTCATAGCTTGAAGATCTATTATAATCCACTCTCAAAGGAGGAGTTTATCAAAATATTTCAAGATAATTCTGCAATGAAGCTAGTGAAGAAGAATCATTCTTCTCCACCAGCCTAGTCTTTGTTTTTTTCATCATCATCTAAAAATAAAAAATAATGTATAATCCTGAAAACCAATCACGGATTGGCAGTCTTATGCAGAAAATACAAGGCAAAAATCAGAAGATTATGATGCCCTATATTTTCCAAAAAAATCTCTCATTTCACTCATAGTTTGTCTCATTCCATTTCATTTCATTTCGCTCCATCTTGCCACCACATTCCATCAATAAAATTTCTTTCAGTTTCTGATCCAAACTTAAACAGGAACGCAACAAATTGCAGAGATAACCATATACACAAAGATGCAGCAGAAATAATACTTCATTTCATTAATGGAAAATACTGAAATATGCTTACAACCAGAAATGGAAATAA